>DWPT01000062.1:0-33890 GCA_018251895.1 Agathymus mariae mariae
TCGACGACCACACACGATCAAAGGAAGACGGGAATAAATGAACATCTATAAAAGTTTCGTTTTCAGGAATTGCCCCGTTCGATTCTTGTTTTAAACGTCATGATAATAAATACATCAACGATGAACAATTCATTCGGCTTGTAACCCAGTTCACGGAACTGTGCAATGTAATTAGCCCACTAACGGTGGTTAGTTAACTTTGACTGGAAAAAACTAGGTGAAGTCGAAGTCCATACAAAAATGCATGCAAATTACCTAGATATTTTTTCAGGATTTATTGATATTACTCGGGCAGCACATAGAGTTAGCACAAAGAGCAGATATACCTTGCAATAGGTCCTTATGAGTAAAAGCCATAACCAACGTTAAAGTTACCAGTCTTTTTTGAAAGCGGTCATATATTGGTAATCATGAAAATTATTTGTAAGTCGCCAACATACATCAAAATGCACAAAAACTGCTTTACTCGAAACAGAGACAAAGTCGAACTTGCTTCAGTTCGAATCCCTTGTATAGAATTACACCTCACAATAAACTGTCCCCATGCTAGTTAAACAGAGGTGCGACAACTATAAATTCCGACGTGTCAAGAAAGCTCGACTTTTATCACCGAGAAACGTTGGTATCGATGTAAAGTATTTGCCTTATTTCTCACGAGTAAACCATAAATCGTGAAAAGGAGCAAGGTAATCATTTGTTATAAATGGTATTTTATATTTTAAATTTGTAAAGTCATTTTGGGGATAATAATTTTACTGGTTAATAAAGACTGAATATAGTGAGACATTGCTGCGATGTTGGCAAGTTACAATTTAATAATCCTTTGATAGAGACTATTTTAGTAATCTTTACAAAGCTCGATTCAGCAGCAAAAACTGATTATAGATTAAATGAGAAATAATTTCGATATTCCTTAGTAATAATTAATCCGGAAGGTATTTTATAACATTTATCTAATAGACCACCTCTCCCACAATAAAGATTTATATCGCTTGTAGCCTAAAATATAACTAAGACATAGTGTTAAATAAAACCTGTAAAGATATATTTACCTTTCACATCAATGTTTTCTTCACAAATCTGAGATGGTTGGTTGGGGTAAAAAAATAATCATAACTAGCTACAGGGTGGTAAGAATACCACGAGGTCGACTTCTAATATATGCAGTTTGACGTCTATATTATAGAGAGTGCAAATTTTGTGGGCTTGTATATATGATGCGGAAGATAATCTCCGGAACCACGGCGCCTATTTGAAAATATCTTTTGCCGTTCGAAAGATACATTTTTCCGGATAGACGGACGGCTATATATTATAAAACAAATTCTTCAATTCTCTGACTGCCATAATCTCAAAAACTACGGTACGGCTTTTTATACGGTTTTTACCAATAGACATTAATTTATAAAATGAGTGATTCAACTCTGCGTCCCTAGTAATTAATATTAATCGCTCGTCGCTAAATCTTCATCAGTAGAACATCCACGGTAAGACGACAGGAAATAAGGGCCAGTCCCCACCCTCGGGCGCTGAGATTAATTCACTGAATAAATAAAAGTCAGCGGATTAGGCCAAAGCCGTTTCCTCCCTCTTAAGCTGACCTCGCGTGCTTTTGTGGAAAAATGCCTTGCACATAAATAAAGTCTGGACGACATCGAATCAAAGTGAAATGTCCGACTGGTATGTACTTAGTTCATTGAATAATTAGGAGTGACTAATGATAGTGATGTTCCTTGTTTTTGTAACCGGTTTGC
The DNA here is from genome assembly GCA_018251895.1 of Agathymus mariae mariae. NCBI lineage: Eukaryota > Metazoa > Arthropoda > Insecta > Lepidoptera > Hesperiidae > Agathymus > Agathymus mariae. Next base: position 1,755 of record DWPT01000062.1, read on the forward strand.
GTTGGCTCCGTTCGGACCGGGTTGGACTGATACACGATATTAATGCTCTTAGGAATATCCTCGTAATAAACCCTCGAGTGTTTTTTACTTATTGTGAATCGTGTTGGTGCAAACTTTGTGTTCTAATTTGAAATTGGTTGAGTGAGAAATTTTATCTTGCGACTTCGTGTAATCTGAGCATTTTATTTATTTACTCTTTTTGTAAACGTACTCATTAGATTACAATGGACGGACTTATTACTTGACGGTTTTCTCCACCAGACGACCATTGGCGACGATTAAAGTTTTCGCTAGAAAAGAAAATATCTAATCATAAAATTACATATATATATATACATACACCCATAAAATATGAATATTTATACGTCTCAAATACTTAGGTGAATCAGACTATGAGTTGTGTAGGGTAATACTGCCGGACTAGTTTCGATAATTTCCACTTAGTTGAAGATTTTGGATATTTCCAGGTATGGCGTTAGAGAGGTACACTGCCTGAATAACAAATGAGAAGTGAAATAAAACAGTTATAACTAAATATTAATTATAAATAGTTAGTTACTCGTTCAATTATAACTATACATTACACTATAAAATAAAAAAATCACTTGAACTGGTTAAAATAACATAAAAACTATCGTATAATATTAAGAAAACTTCATAGTAAATTTCAGTTGTTGAATGCCTTTTTTTTTTCAGATATCACACACGATTTTCGATGGTGATATTAAAATTGCTTTCAAATTACGCCAGTAACAAGATTACAGTCAAAGTAACAAAGTTATTATGTTGTTTAAAGTTAAGATGCCGTCTCACGAAGGCGTCCAATCTTGAGACGAAATGAAGGTGGCAGCTTCTGAGCATTCTATGTCATACGCTAATATGAACACGATACGTAATAATTTAACAGGCAAGTGTAATTTTGAAATATATATAATACGACGCTGTCTAATATGAGGATTATTACGAAAGTTGTAAGAAGGAGGTTTTTATTATATTATTATTATAAACTAAAATATATTAAGTATTATTAACTAAAATTGCGAATTTGGCTATCAGTGTTTTCAGGTTTATTTTAACTAAAATTACTTCTCGAGATATGCTTTAAGAACTGCTTGGTAACAAAATCCTTTAATACATATATATGTAGATTAGGTATAGTGATTTAAGAACATTCAGGTGTATGGAGTCACATGTAAAATAAATAAAAAGCTTGATACTTGGACGGTGACTAGAAATGAATAGATTTCCGCAGTAAAGTGAAAGTACAAAATCATTATAATAGTGGTAATTTAAAAATATTATAACGTACGTAAACATTATACGTAGCCTATGTCTATTAGTAGTATTATACCTTTCAAATGCTAAAATATTTTTTTACATACAAAACTTACTCAGTTTATAATATTGGTAGAGATTCCACTGTTAAGTTGTATAATTATATTGAAAACGCGATTAATCGAAGGGTCAACGAAAGGACAATTGGCGCAATTTGATAATATGAAATGATCGAGATTAGACTCAGGTATATTTACCTGATATCGCGACGGCTTCCAACAAATCGAAAAAGAAAAGTTACCAGTAAACTAACTAAATATTGAAGTAGGAGTAATTTACAGTAATCAATTTCATATCATGAGACGAAATTCATCGGTAAGTAATTTATAAGTATGAAGTTATATCAGTTAATCAGACTGCGACCGATCCAGCAACTGACTCAAGTCGTTTAGATCGTTCGCTTCGTGCGCTCGCTGCATTACCGCAAATTGCATTAGGGTGCGTGCGAATATCATAAAGTATATCGAAATATTAGATAAAACAATAAAATTTAAATACTAGTTTGCTTTCGAAAATACGTATCGAATATATCTATATTACAGAGTCGAGGCCAAACAAGAGAAAGACCAACTCGTTGAAACTAATGTGTCAACACTAGGAGCAAAAACAATGAATTGCAACTAAATAGCAACTTAAAGAAAATGGAAAATCTGCCTATTAGTTTTGAACACAACACTGTAACTGTGTTTCGTTAAAAAAACAATTGAATAAACTAAATCAGGTATTTTTATAACAATATTCATAAGATTGTTGCTCAATAAAACTGTATGAAAAAATACAATATGAGTGATGTGACAAAAATATAAATATATCACAAGGGTAGCCTGATAAAATAATAACTTTACCGAATTGCGCAAACCTAGTTACTTTCTTTGCCAAGAAAAATAACTTTCGCCGACGGCTCATCACGCATTCATCAGCTTCATATTATCTGAAAAATACACAACATAGCGAGTCACAGGAAGAAATTGTGATTTTAGGTGCTTCAATATTTACTGCTAATAAAAACAACATTGCCAAATATTGAGCTTCGGAAAACATCTGCGTTTAATCAGATACAAGCGACGTGAAAGAAATGAAGGGGCATCAACTATGCTAAAATTAAGCGTGTTAAATTTTACCTCTCAGGAAATAAGTGTTGGAACTTATCTGTATTACATAATGTTCTCAGATACATGCATACTTTTGTTTGAAATATTATGATACGTTTTCAAAGGACCAACATTCACAATAACAGTAAAACCAAGTTCTTAAACAGAATACTAATAAGGTTTCTGTATTATTTTTTCATTTATTTAACGTAGCCGCCGTGTTCTTTTTTATTTTTTAGAACTTTTTATTACTAAAATAATTATATCTAGAGCAATATTTACTTAGGCGAGTCATTTATTATATTATACGACGAGCGCCAGTATATTAGACAATGTTAAATTAAATAACACTTCAATTAAGTTAGATACTGAAATAGATATTGAGAAAAAAATTAGTGGGTATTTCTAAGGAATATTTGTCGTAGAGAAAATAATATAACTAATTATTATAATTATATTTATTAAATAAATTAAGATGATGAATAAAAATGAATTGTGACTCCCTACTGGAATATGGTTATGAAATTGCTCACGGGAGGCACCGTTCATGCTCGATCACGAAACCTTGGTCTATCGCTATTTTTCACTCTAAATAGCTGCTAATGGGGCTTAAGTAGGTAGAAATTCTGCATAATCTGGAACCTTTTATAAAATCAGTAAAAATTTTGAATACTAAAAAAATTGTTTAACAGATACGATATTATAACATTGTAGATAATTAAAAGATCACTTAAGTAAAATAAATTTATAATATTTTATACGTAATCTGATATTTTTCCGTGTACTACGTCGAAGATTCCGATTGAAGAAGTAGAACGGATCATAAAATGCACGTCCCTAGAAAGACAAGTCGCTCCAATCAATCACAGACTAATCGAAAATTCCAACTCAATAAGCGAAGAGGCTATGGAATAAGGGTTATGTCTCGTCTTTAGATATTGCTTAGATCTTTAGGGCAATTGTTATAAGTAGATAAATAAATTGTAAAGTGTTTTATTAATAAAAAGTGGAGCTTGGATACAATACTTATTACTAAAAAGAATAAACGATTACCCGTTCTAGGATTCTCTAAATTGTAGGTAAAATAGACACAATGAAGTGAGACAGTACATACGGATATAAGTCAGACTCAAGAATAAATATTTATTTTGTTTTTAAATATCTGCCCTTGAATTGAACCCTTTGCACTACAGTCAGTTTCACTACCAAGTGAGCGACAGGAATAAAAAAGATAATAATAATTAAATTTAATAAGATGCGATTTACGAACTTTTTGTTTAAAGAGACATCAGTAAAATATGGTTTTCCTATATGGAATGATCTATTCATTGATATTGAAGGATTATACTATGATTATTTCTTAGATACCAGCGACTATATTGGATATATTCTGACTCGTTTTTTATTTCCCCTCAATCCTTCAAGAATTTATTCGCTTCCAGTACAGATTTCCGTTAAAATGGTAGTTAAATAAGCCAATTATGATGTTTAAGTTTTGTGAAAAGAAAATTGATTTCTAATTGATAATCTTCATAAGCTGGTAAATCAACGTAATGCAATGTTTTTTTTTTTCTTTCACAAAATCTGTTATAGGCCACTCTATTGTTTAACAGTCTATGCCGAGACAACTCCCACGTTTTCTTCGAGTAAATCCTTTTATTTCGTCATGATCAAAGGCAACAAGAAAGGAATAAATTAAGAGATCTTAATGTAACGATCACTAAAGACGAAACGGGTTCGGATTGTCTTTCGTATTGTCGATTGAATACTTTATGTTCCATTTTCTGATTGCAGCAGGAATATATTATGCGCTAATCCAATGTTCCTTCAAAAGCTCTAAGCAAACATTGGAATCGTACGTCCTTGTTTATCGCAATCAATTTATCTACAACTAAAGATATATAGGAATGTCCCAAGATTTCTATTTATTGGATTTCGATGTATTTAGTAGTTCCTATAAGTAGAGAAAGATCAGTGTGTTATTACGATAACAATATTATTATGGTTATGTTTTCTTTATTATTATCCAGTATTGTCCTCTTTCGCTTCGCCATGGGACAATATGATTCTGATATATCACTAGAGAACACACCTAAAATAATTGATAGTAGTTTCTGTCAAGTAGATTGCTTATATTACGCCATATATACGCATACATTTTCCTTGTGAATCAATATGTATATTACTAAAAGCCGCTTAAAAATACGTAAAATCGTTTCTGTGTTCATTGTGTTCATACAGGCAGATTTTCTTTTGTACTAAATAAGGATAAACATTTAAACGATGAATTGTCATAAAAAAAGGAATTACGCAAATAGTCAATAATGTAAGTCCGGATTCAGTAAGAAAAAGTTAGAATATGGCTCGGTCTAATATCGAATTCTCGCAGACTGACCTCCGACAAAGCTTAATGATTGCTATCAGATGATGACATTTGAAACTGAGATGCAATTTTTGTCACTGGCAGACACCTTAGTGTGCGAGTTGAATGCATCTTACGATTCAATAGATGTAGCTTACTCGATCAATCACTTATGATTGGTCAGATTTCGATTTACTGTGAATCGTGGATGGATAAGTATTCTGGATTTGTACTTATTGATCACAGAAGGTATTTAATTTAGTGACTAGATCTTAAAATCCGAGCTTAAAACTCTTGATGTCTTGATCGATGTCCTCTGCAATATATGTATCAAATCAGCCTATTATTACAGATATTTTTGTCTACATCATGACAACCCGTTGTCGTGCCGATGCTGGGCGCTATATCCTCTGTAAGATTAAGCCTACTTCACGCACCATCCGAAAGTTATTAAGTATTAGTAACAACCTTTCGTTTCGTGATTCATAATAATTCAAAATAAAACAATAGCTTTTATCAGTGTTTCATAATTTCTTCATGTAATCCTACAAATAAAAAGGTTTCTCTTGAATTGCTACACCCATTGTTAAAACCGGTTAAAGTCATTGCAGTACGTTTTAACTATAATGATACTCACATTTTTTTACCGATATTTCGACCCGGTGAGTACCTGTTACGGTTAAAATGTGTATATTCCTTATACAGACAGACAAATATATTTTACACTACGTAGTGCTATTATTTACATAAGGTATGGGTCATTAGTTTATTTGTAGATGACTACATTGTAGATACGACAATCAATTGTGTCAAGAGGGCTTGGTGAGTGGTTGCCTCGTTATCTCCACCGTCAAATAATTATGCGGGTGTGGCATATCCATTGTTTTATTATATCACGATACAAACTGTTTTATTTTATGTACATTTTAATTGTAATCGATTAATTTTATGAATAATATGAATCTTTAAATATATGTTGAATAGAATACAACAAAATTGCGTTCCAAATTTTAAAAACAGGTCTTCAATGAAAATGGTTTCCTTAATTTTTTCTTATTTTTTTTTGTGTTAAGTGTCTAGAATTATGTACATAAATTAAAGGAAAAATATCACGATTTTTCCAATCCAAATGTTTTGTTTGCCCAATTAGCACTTATATAATATAAAGACATCAGCGAAGGTTTCTACTTTTGACTAAAAAACCGTTCACTGAATGTTTGTTGAAGATATGAGTTGTCTTAGACTAATGCTGAGATATAAGAGGGGGCTTCTCTGAGGAGGGTTATTGAATAACGAGCGCAGACGTGGCAGAAGGAGATAAGGCGTTAGGGCGACTCTTGTAATAATCTTAATAATTGATACTTAAAAGGAGCTTCCTAATACGTAATATATTTAGATCCAATGCAAAAACAAGTAATAAAGCTTTTTGACTCCGATACGTAGGAAATGCACAAAGACAAATAAAACTTAGTTAAGTACTTTATAATGCCCAAAAATATAAATTATTCTAAAATAACTTTGAATAACAACAAAAACTGGTATCAAAAGATAAATTTAAACATACGATACTTATCATTTACAAATGCATTATTCTCCTGTTATTTGAACTGTTTCCAACGAACGTTTTTTAGATCATAATTATAATCTTCCGCTCTGCCAGATCCACACAAAGACAAATTAACATATTTCTTTGATATAGCGGCGACTATTGTCCCAGTGAATTAGATATTGAGTGAACATAATCGTTGGGTAAATTGGTGTAAAAATTACGTGTGGGAACAAAAGAGGGAAGGTTATACATACATTTCAAACAGACTGCACCGTTCTTGATATAAATGTACTAAATAAAGTGTAATTGTTCAACCTTTTTTAATGGAAGTGTGTGCTTAAGTTTAAAGACGACAGATACTCGAATTAAATTCATCTTATCGGTGAAATGTTACAGTCAGCCTCACGGGCTTGGGAACTCTAACTTTTTTTATATTAAAACTAATTTAATGTCTATGTAAAGTTCAAATGAAAAGGTATACTAAAAGTACCGTCCCAGGATATTATAGTAAAATGAATTCCTAATATATCAAAATCGTCGAGTCCTCTATTAACTTGTGTTAAGCCTGATCTGAATTTCCCACCCAACAAAAGTGAGGAATAACCTGCTAAGGTTAAGTTAGTGTATTATTACTAGAACAGGAGTGGAAGTAACACGTCGTGGCTACCCTTCAATTACTTATTTAATGTATAGCACATTAAGAAGTGTCAAGTGCTATGCTGACGGAATAGTAATCCATATATGTTTGTTCTATTGACTTAAATCGTGATATATACATATATAAATAAATTGACAATTTTCATACTTGACAAAAAAAAGGATGCGTAATTTTGGTTCTTCTTTGGTTGGTTGCGATCTTGTATAGGGCTTAGTGTACTTATTCTATGATAAAGTCGCGAAGGTAATGTAACTTTGAATTATAAACATATAACCAACCGTAATGAGTCATTTTGAATTGCAATAATTATGTTTAATGGAGATGACGCTGAATCTAGTCGGACGCATCACAGGGAGAGAATAGTATACCTAGTTTGTTCACATGAATCAGACAAACATACCATCATAATTCTACGACGCGGTCCTAAATTGTGATACAAGAAATATGATTGATATATTAATTTGATTATGTTCGAAATGGTTAATAAATACACTCGGTTCAGAAAACGGCACATTCTTCAAAGGAATATTAAAAATTAAGCTTATATAAAACTTTTCTCATAAAACTGCTGTGCTACAAAGGGTTCGGCATCAAAACTGGCGTTATTACGGGATCAGAATCTTATTAGATATAACAAGATAACATGTGCTTACTGCCAATCTCGCCATATTGGATTCGGAGCTTGTAATTTTTATAAAACCAGCAATAGTTAATAGACACTTTATTGTTAATATATCGTTTTTTTTTGTTTCAAGTAATTTGTTTGTTATTTGTATTGAATTAAGAAATTAAGTAAAGCTTGGTTATTTTTTAACGGTTGATTAATGATAGAAGTTAATCTATTAATAATTATGTTTAAAGAATGAAAAAGATTTAAAAAAAATGTTGCTACAGGTAAATTTGACAAATGGATATAGAAAATTTACCATAGACATGGACATACATTTTTCCGGTATGTTTGTTGAATCTAAGGGTATTATTAGTTTATAACGTACATAATTTATCATCACAATGCATCACTGTCCCAGAACTGGGTTCGGATATTCTTTACATGTATAAAAACAACTAAGCTGGTGCATTGGCAGCCTTCACGCACTTTTGAGAACATTATAAAAAAAATTCTGTCGGGTAAGAAGTTTCATCACGATATTTCCTTTTACTGAAAAAAGGTAGTTAACTTTTACCACGCAGCTATTGAAATGTATGTGCTTAGGGCAGGATTAGAATCCGGCATTTGCCCTACGAGTGAACGACATTTCAACTACTAGGCTTTCACTGACTGGGTGCATAGATATGATTCAGTAATTTATATGTTCAGTTAAAAAAAATATATCTATGCTCATATCGTAAAATCGAAATACGCTGCTCCACTAATAATCCTGTGTGCACCAATAATTATGAAAAAATTAAAATAAATTAATGAGATGAATCACCATTCATGCAAAAGACAAATTACAATTACCTAAATATCAATAAACTCGCTGTTATTATATAGTCAGAAGACATTATTTTTGAGGAAAATAGAGAAAGTGCGCTTTAGTGCAATTTATTACATGTTTCATGTTCATGTTGAAACCCATATTCAACATAAATGTTTAGAATACACAAAAATCAATTTGGATATTCTACAGTGGTATAGCCATCGCAATTAAACCGCAAAACTTCTCAGAATTTTGTTCTTTATGCACTTAACACTAAGCAGCAATAAAACATATTAATGCGGGACAATTTCAACCGAGTCAAATTTTATTTATCCCTGAGGACAATTTCCTCTTGTCAAGTGTCGGCCACCCGGCATTCGGTATAATGAGAAAACGACGAAATCAAGTTGGTCTAAATTAGACGCGAGTTCGTGCCGGCTTACATGTGTCAATGGAATGTCATGGAATTTATTTGAACGTATGTAAGATATGCTTTATTTAGTAATATTTTTTCTTTTTTTAAACATAATATAAATTACGAGAAATTAAATATATTATTATTAGTAAATGATTCCTTTGGAACTGCCCTAACCTCACTGACTGACTGACTGGCGAGAAATTTAGACTTGGGTAGAGTGAATACGTTGAATGGGACTATATCAATTAGATGTATATGTGAAGTGGGGTCTTCATAACGATGCTCTAACAACTAAAATATACTCAGCAACCATTCCGCTATGCGACCTCATATTTAGGACATGACTGCATCAATGAATTGGGTTTAATAGTTAGTACTATTAAGACTAAACTATAAAAAGCTTAACATCACTTTCCTCTCCGTTATGGTAATAGGTAGAAAATTAAAACGTTTCCTTTCTAACTTTCTAACATCTAATTTAATTTCTCACGGCATTCCAAAACAAAACCAACATAATGAACCATTAAATAGGCAATTGTGACATTGTTTTCAATTGATAACACGTTCAGCGCACTTAGACGCGCCCCTTTCAATTGACTTCCGAGTTAAATCATCCGTATCCTCAGGCAGTTAACTGTTGCTACTAAGTTTATTCCGGCTACCTTATAACTATTTATCCTTTAAGGGGGAAAGAATAATAGACAATTTAAAATTTTTACGTGCTTCTTTAAATCGATTAGTGACAGACTCATTTATTCTTCTGCATCACAACCAAATGCCTTTATCACGCAAGTGTCATAAAATTGGTATGCATAAACGACAATGTTGCGTCTACCACCGTTTTTAAAAGGTAACATGTCATACAGAAAAACACCAGGAAAACTCTTAAAAAACTACTTTTAATCGAAACCAGTAAAATTTGACGTATTTTTATAGTTACATGTTTAGTCAGGTTTTAAAATTTTAGTGTTCTATTAATTATAATTAATAGGTTGCTTTTAGTAAAAACTTTTTCAAGTTTAACAAAAATATTATACCAGTATTAGTTTTTATTCCTATCACTTGAGAGTTCATTTAATTATATAACAGCATAGTTGTCAGCGTTATGTAAGCCCGAGTTACGAACACTTGTAGATGAAACGTTGCGTTAGCGCCACGTACAATTAAAGTCATGATCGGTATCTGTTCGACGAAAGTCCACCCCCAAGTTTCGTAATGTCATCAGACGAAAATAATCGTCGGCAGCGAGATGGCAACTGGCGTGAATGCGCGCACTTAAACGATAATGACGGCTTTTGGAAGACATCTTGCCACGAAACGAGAATAGTAAAGGAACAATGCGGCTTGCGACACCGATTTGAACCATGCGTTGATTGTCTTTCCAAATGAGAATTCGTGAAGAAGGATAGAGGATAGATTTTGGTTGTGAGTCGTTATAGACATAGTGTCACAAGCGAACGGTAGATACATACTTGCGAATATATACTCGTACATGTGTGGATAAACATATTAAGATTCTATGGTTTAAAGTTTAACATATCTTCATTATTATTATTATCTTATATATATGGTATACGTATTCACAATGTGAGTTTTATCACCACTTTCCATGCAACCAGGTCTTAATACTGAGGCGCAATGTACATAAATGACGTGGGTACCCGTATCATAGTAAAATATCATGATCTTCTTTACATTAAATGTCGATTCAAAATTGATAAAATTACATGCAGCAGTACTAGATATAATATGTAGGAAGATAGCCTTGATAGGTGTTAACATGTTTAATGTTAACTTAACACTACTGACAGATAAGTCTGTCAAATTTACGTCTAGTTCTTAATATATCATAATCATAACCGGAACCAGAACGTTGTGGTAACGTACGCTCTATGTTTCTTATGTAAAAAGTGGCAGCTAGCCAGACGGACATAAACTTTGTCCTCGCCAAGTTGCTTCGGCATTGAATTGCGTAGTACATAGCCCAGCAACCTCTAACGGGAGGCATGGCTTGCCGTACTCTCAAAGGTGCACTACAGGAAACGTGGCTCAAGGATGGATGAAGACTCGCAAACCTCTACAACTGTCGTCTACCGTTTTGATTGTTGATATTCTTAGCAATGTGAATGTCCATAGACAGTGGTGATCATTGACCATCAAGTGGCGATCTGCTTACTTGTTTGCTAGCAACATAAAACTTCGATTACGAGTCAGAATTATTAAAGATATATTAGTGTGGGTGAGCACTCTTAACGATAGATGAGTTAAAATAATTTATATGCATTTAATATCCTATAACCTTCACTCACCCCTGAAGCAATTTCGACAAATTACCAATGCATTATTTATATGGAAATGAGACGTATACACAGTCTCCTTTGAAGATTGCCGAAGTAGATAAAAATCAAAGAATGTTATTTTTTTTAATTCATACAATCCTGTCTTTAAATAGGTTTGTGATTAACTTTGCATAAAAATATTGTTTCTGTAATATTAGTAGAAAACTTTCTTTATCCCCCAATTACACATCTGGACAGTGACAGTTTAGAAGTACTTTTCTACGCGAATGAGCTCACAGTGTATTATAATATAAGCCAGGCCTACAACTGCAGGTCTTTTCTCACAATTTTGAATGACTAAAGAGTATTCCACCATGCTACTCCAGTGCGAATTGGTATTTAGCAACTAACATGTTGTAGATTCATAAAGCTTAAATATTAGTTTTCTGGAGGCCTTCGATAAAATTTATCGACTGTTTTCGAAAAAAAAAACGACTTATTAACGAGTCTTCAAAACCATACAGGCGTTGATGTAATCATACTACTATCGCGCAGTATTTAACGTATTGCAGGCTCCGGAGTTGTTGAAATGAGTCTCCCATTGATCATTGATACAAACCATTGAGATATGAACGTTTATTTATATTTATATATATATTATATATATTTATATATATATTATATAATTCTTGGTATTGGCTCCAAGATAATTCTTGGTATTTAAAAATAAACCTTCCCTGGTCCGATATGATACATAATCGTTTGAACATGTGAGAAATTCATAAAATAAATAATAAATAAAATTCAATTTTAAGATTTTTTTAAAATTAATTTCAAGCTTATGTGGTATTTATTATGTTATAATATAAATATGTGCAATAGTATATTTATAAAGTATATAAACCATATTGCTTATAATAGCATCCACTATCGTTTTGCCTCTGGAAAATAGTCAGCAAGTTAACTAATGCGGTTCTATATTCCAATGAATGAGTATCAGCGTAAAATTCACGCAGACTTCCGTTGCGTATGTATCATCATCAATCATCAAATTAAATCAAAGCTTATTCGATCAAATGAGTCTTATATGTTCGGGAGTCATTTTTGTATCTGGCGGGATTAATAATTTACTTTAGGTTCTTAGGTAGGGTTACAAAAAGAACATATCATCACAAACAAAGTGTACACATAAACTGGTTAAAAAAATAGTACATACTCACCACACACACAGACACTTACACGCAAGAATGTATATCGGACACAAACCTTAATATAGTATAGTATTTATGTTTCTCATTTAAAGTAATGTAAAAATCTTAGGAAAAATACAGATTCTTAAACCGAACTACACATATATTTCAACTTACATTGCGTATGTTTCATAGAATGTACCCTAAAAGTCAATGAGAGTTTTGCAGTCTGTTCCATCGTTGCATGACGTCGTGCATCGTGCACGCACAAATCGTGGCTCCTAATTTAGGCCTCGCTTTGTTCTCATTACTCGCTTGGGTGGGCTAGTGCTCCCAGCTTGGAGGTAAATTGCAGGATACGAGGAAAAATCGAATGCTTAAATCTAATAATTGTACTAATTACAAATGAATTGGCGTGGTACTTTACCTTTTGTCTGGCATATATTTTGTACTTAGTATGATATTTAGCCAACTAAATTAAATGGAAATATGTATTAAACTAATGTATAGTCCACAGCCCAGTTAGCAGTGGCTTTGCCTGTTGACCGAGTGCTCCGGGGTTCAGTTCCCTGCCAGGGCAGACATTTATGTGACAGTTGAATGTTTAATCTCGAATCACGGATATTATATATGTACGTATACCACGTGTATGTATACGCAGAGTATCCTAGTGAGTGTGAATGTGTGGGATGTTTATTTATTAATATTAGATGAGATTTAATGTATACAGACCTGACATCGGACTTGGTTATTCCAGTCAATCACCTAAAACTACGGTGGCATCGATTTACGGTTAAATATCAGAATGCAACGGTGTTTAAAACTATGCGATTACCCTACATGATTAGCAGGGAAATCGTTTGTTAATTCTACAGAACAGGAGACCACGTTGCATTGAAAGGCCGGCGATATTCTGCTGTAGTACTCCGTTTTACTCCGCTTTCAATAAACTAATTATTTCTACGCAGATTGCGGTAGATACGTCACACTAATCTGCTGGAAGGAAATTGCATGGGTGACCTCTAATGATAAATTTCAAGAGCGCTTCTGTGCTTTCGAAGGCACGTTTAGCCGTCGTTACTATCTTCAATACAAATTAGAGGCATAATTTAAAATATTAGATTTTCACTCTATAGACTCTACAGATATTCGAATCAAACCAGAATACGAGTATCACAAAACAGCTATCACATTATCGTCACAACTTTGTCTATGCTCGATTCGAATGTGTTCGTACAGTGATGATAGTAAACGCAATAGTTAACTACGCTGGACCCTGGAACACGTTGCACAATAAAGTGTTGGCGAAGGCTAGTTGAAGACTGAATTTCAGACAATTAAGTCCACATTAAAATTTACCCACACAAAGATCACAGCATTACATCACATATACAGATGCATAGTGAAACTGCTCCTAAATACTTGTAAATATGAATAAAAACCAAGCATGGCCGTCTTGTTAATCATTGCCTGTTGGAATTTTAATTATTGTCGTACGTGTACCTGCCATGTTCAGTCGCTAGTTTTTAAGGTGAAGCATTTAATCTTGTTTTGACAGTCGATCCATACATGTCCAGTTACGTTGTGAGTGTAGGTGTTGGTATTTTAGGATAAATATAACATTGTTTTTTTAACTATGTCCAGTGTTTTGTGAATGATTAGAGCCTGTTATTGGGGACGGTGTCCGTTTAAACGTACCGTAATTACTTGGTGGGACAATTTATTCGCCTTGAAGCTCTGGGTCTTGAACATGATGAGATATTACTACCCTGGCTACCTTTCAAGGAGGAGAAGCCTTTTTAATTCTGGATGAGAACACGCCGAGGAAATGGCCGTTGTCAAAGACACTCTAGTTTAGTGGCTTACAAATGTTATTTTTTTTGGCATACAGTCGATAAACACTTCTGTTTAATTTAGTTTTCAATTCGATCTCGGTTTTAAATCAAGATTGATTTTAAAAGCATACTATCGAAGCAATTCTTACTTCAAATCTAAATGAAATTCACGATCGAAGTTTTATAGTTCTACTATGAGCTATCGCTCGATCGTGCGCAGAATTCGATTTCAAGGATACCAATTGTAATGAGTTCATATAAAACTCAATTTGATTCACGCCGATCATGTCGGAAATAAAGCCATAATCGCGGAGCTTACGTTAGCATGGAACCGGTCCAAGATCCCAGGCACTATTACAGCTGCTTTCAGTTACTTAGTTCGTTTTAGCTGCTTGACTGTCAACTGTCAACTTACAGAATTGCTAGAATATATCTCTTAGAATATGAGTGTCGTTACAAGTTAAATTCATATTTGTAAATTCGGGATTCATGATTTTCGTCAATTTAGATTAATTTAGATTTATTTTAGCATTTAGAACAAGAGCGCCGACGTGTCTTGTGTTTTCTAGAAAATTAAAATGGAAACCCGTCTAAAGCTTTTAAAATTCTCATACAGTGTTTTTAACTTTAATGGCTTCCTAGATAAATACATTTATACATCGAATGACTTTGTAATAAAATGAGGTCTTATTCTATTGTTACAAGCTCTTCCAGAAAGGCTTAAGTGAAATAATTTATAAGAAAATTAAAACATACGTGAATAGATTTTAGAAACGTAAAAATGTCTTCTAATAACAAGCTTTTTCACAACAAAATATGTCAGTAAGCTCAAGTAGCAAATTGAATCACCAGCTCCATTATTCGATTAAAATTAATTTGATTTATTCAAATAAAAACATTGTTCTTATAACGCATTATTTTAGCGGCATATTAAAACCGAGACTTGCATAATGATTAGACGCTACAATAAAATGGCGCAGGAAAAATGATCCATTGTTGTCAGCGTATGACACGTGCGACAAAGCCTCCCCCGTGCTGCGAGCCTTCTTCCTGATTGGTTAACAGCCCTACGTTCTTGAGTGTAGGGTTTCACAATGCACAATTTCAAAGGGGTAATGAGCGCATTCTCGCAAGGGAATGTAAGAACAGGTGGTTTCATGGTGACTATAATACTTTACACGTAACTACACACAGTTATCAGCTTGTACTGCAGAATTACTAGTATGTTCCTAATAGCCCTCAATCAAATTACAAGATTTACTTATAACAAGTGCTTACAATTTTTGTTACGTTAAAGAAATCTTAAATACGGCGAGAAGAGACAGTACATGAATCGTGAGTACTCATCCCATTTCAAATTTTTTATATTCACCTCGTTATAAATTATAGTTCTTTACTGATTATTTTTGGTTTAAATAAAATCCTTTCAGGATTAAATGTTGATATTGTGAGTAGTAACTGAGACTGGAGCGTTTGGTTCAGCAATAAATATACTATTCTAATAGAAAGTTATTTTTGGGTGATATTTTTGTGATAGTTTGCTGAACCTGTACATAAAAGTAAAATAAAGAGTAACAAAATGTGCTATCTGATTATTTTTATACTTATTGTTACAATTCATGAATTTTACGAGCAATCCTCCAGTTTATCACGGTCCTCGTGTTATTATAACTTACATTGTTATGCTATATTGCGCCAGGAACACATTTACGGCGACAAACAAGAGCAATAATGGTGACCTTATGTTATCTCCGGAACAGTTCATTATACTGTTCCACCGGCACAGGTGATCGACATGCGATTGTTGGCATTGTGAAATTGGAGGGATGGAAATAGAAGATAAGACAAATATCGGGTGGACGTCATCACTGGCGCATAAATGGATAATTTGAGCATAGTCACGTTTCCACAAGAAGTCCCTGTTTTAACAATAATTACAAACGAAATGTGTAACAGGTCCTAGCGAAGAGTCCAGTTGGATTGTAGCACTAGTGAGGCCGGAACCCCTGTTCCTTAGCTAGGCTCCATTGAGAACGAGTTTCCGAGAGTTAAATCGTAGCGACGCTGCTGGTCTCGTCCGAATCACGTGCTGCGTTCCATTTACCAATCGTATGAATGTCGGCGGCATTTAAATATAATCATAATTAACTATACTTGATAGAAAACACGTAGAAAATTGTCATTGAAAATAATAATTTAGGATTCAGTTCAGTGTTAAAAAATATAGTTATTTAAATATATAATAAGTTCTGTCTTTTAAAGTGAACACAAGATTACAACAATTACATATTTAATAGAAAAAGATAAAGTAATATAACCTGAAATATAATTGAAATAAATCAATTAAATGATGAATAAATAAGATGCAATACTAGATAGAACATATTTTCTATTTCATTAGTCTCAAATATACACCTAAATGATTTATTGAAGTGATTTAAAGGCACCAGACTAAACAAATCAGATTTAATAATTTGCTGATTATTATGATATTTGCAAATTAGAGAAAACATAATTGCTGTGTTACATTCACTTGAAACTCAGTAAGTAATAATAACTATAAAGGTAATTGCGTAAATGCGAGCGGTCTCAATACAATTTAGGCCATAGAACAACCACTATATAGTGAATACCAAGGTGACGGATGCAATTACATATGATTAGCTATTTTAAAACCTAAATTGTATGATGATGTTACGTATAAAATTGCTACACTAACAATAGAAAGACCGTATTGATGAAAAAATAAAAAAAAAAAACAATTCAAATGTATGATTGAATGATGTGTGAATTAAATTCAAAATCATTTAGTCATCTACATGATGAAATACAAACGAATATAAAAAAAAAAAAAAAAGGGAAAACCTCCTTTATACACTTTATATAAACGTTGTGTATAGGAACTACAAGAAAGATCGTAATCGTTGCAACGTTAACGATTTCCACATCGTATTGTGTTAAATTTTTGTCTTAATTCGCTGCTACACGGTAATGAAACAAGTCCTTATATCCGATTGACATCCTGATTCGAATACCACACCGGGTCGTGATCGAAAGAAAGAAAGATCTTCGTTATTCGCGAGCGGCGTCGGCCATAAATGTTATCGCTAACTAGCGATCGAGGCGGATCGATCCCTTGACTCGAAACGAAATTAAGGAAATCGCTCATGGGTATATTATTCTCCGTTAAGATAAAATCTGCTTTGGTTGTACGAGATTTAGGTTTCATACATAGCTTTTTTTTTTGTTTTCGGTGACATTTACATGATTTACCTGACCTATTTTGACCTTGTTATGTTACATTTAATGTCGTAAGTCAGTACTAAGAAACACGACATACACATTTATATATCTTTGAATAACTGTTATTAAACATTTTAAATAAAACTATGGTTTAAATATTACTGTATTACTTTTTTTACTTATTTTTTACAGTCGAATATAACATATACTTTACATATGGATAGATATTACTTTATTGTTTCTAGGAATTTTATAACAAATTACAAGTGATAAATAAGATATGAGAGACTTGCCTTATGGAAAGTATATTTTTTATTACTTAAAATCCATCAATCTTTTAACAAGTAAGCATGTAGAAAATACTCTCTAAATGGAAAAAATCTCCTTATCTGAACTTGTTAGTAGCCCTGAGCATAATCCTTGATAATCGAAGACAGCCGGAGTCATTCCTATTCGAAATCCTTTTCTGGGTGGTCGTCCTAATTGTATCCTGACGTCCATCTTCAATGACAAATCGGTGCTGGACAAAAAAAAAATAACTTTCTTATTTTGACCGATGAGTTCGTTCGTTAAATAGAAACATTTTTTACTTTTGATTCTTGACAAACTCTGATAATTAGTTCGCAGTAAAAAATTCTTCCTGGAATCATTTGACCACCCGAAGTTTGCTTGGACCTTTTAGGAAATTGTCTTCGGTATGTGACTACATATTTTCGACCTTGATCCAAAAACATGTTTTTATGCAAAATACTGTTTAAATCTGTGAAGTAGAATATAGTGTAACATTATGATATACGTGTTTAATTATTTATTGTAGTGTTAACTTTGACAGCCTCGGCAGAGACAAACGATGGAGTCATAGAGAAATTGTTTATTCTATGGTTGAGATTATCTGTGACGTCATAGTTGTGCCTTCCCGGCCCAGGTAGTCCTAGTGATCGTTAATCATACCAGATAACAAATTCATTATCTGACACAGAGTTCTGGCCGAAATGTTCAAATGAAAACAAAGCGCTTTCTGATATTATTTTTTTTGTGTGGTTTTAGAAAAAGTAACTGATATTAAGTAAGTTGGACAAACCGCAAAAAGCCGGTACGTCCGTTTTAGGTGCATTCGTTTTTGTCTGATTTTGTCATGTGATTCGACATCTTTTGGATATTTGATACCGATTCAAGTGTCATTACTAATTTAGCTGTACTTTCGATTTAATCACACTCGACCACTTTCAAGGATCATGTTCCTGGTACTTCTTGTTACGTCTGAGACCTGTTCGCAATGTTAACCTGTAAAGCCTTCGGACATGCTTGAAGCGCACGTAGCATGATGGTCTAGCGACTGCAACTGGGGCTGATGGCTTAAAGTGCCCTGTCACTTACGGATATTCTCAACAAGCTGCCACTCGATTACCGACCGAGCGCAATACGATTTCAGGCGTTAATAAATTGACAATTAGTGAGCACATCACTATTCAATAAACTGTGTTTTTTTCAGATATATTTCAATTTAACTTGTATAAAGTTATGTTTTTCAATTGCTTGCGAAAATGCGCAATTCAAATGCGAGTCTAGGAGTCTGAGAGGTGCTAATTTAAAATTTCGTTGTATCCGTTATCTACTCGGATCTCGAGTATTCGAAATGTTTCTTTACTTTTTTCACTTACGGGCCAAAGATTCAGGTGGACTATAATCACTTAATACTGTTGAAAAACTTAGTGCAAACTTGAAAAGGTATTTAAAATTGTGATTGAATAGATCCAGAAGGAAACAAAAGCCCGTTGTTTCAATCCGTTTTTTTTGTGAATATTCGCTAAAACAAATTTGTTTAAAATGCAGCATGGTAGAAATTACGCTTTGAAATTTTTTAAAAACCTATTCGAATTTTAATCTCATCTATCTCTTTTTCTCATTTAAAGAGTATGTGAGGTACATATTTTTTAAATATAAATTATTAATATAAATATATGATTGTTTAGTATAACAAATTATACCGTCTACTCATCATAGTCCGATGATTTATAGGTTGCAAAAACTCAACCGTCTTAAACATTTCGAAGTGTGTTCGGTGGTTGGGTGGTTTACAGTTAGTGGTAAAAATCTTTCAGAGTTTTCATTGCATTTTAAGCAATCGGTTTAAATTACTGTACTTATATAGTAGGAAACTTTGAACATGGGACTTCGGCTTACGTGGGTGAATTTGTGAGTATCTAATTGTCAGTTACAACAAATTTAGATTAACTTCCATAATAGTAAGTAAGCAGTAAGCATTCTCCCAATTGTGAGAGGAGGCCCGATCCCAGCAGTAGAGATTGTGGGCTGTACTGTAATATTATTATTGGCATTATTATCTTTCCGTGAAGCCTGCCTGGCTAGCTACCACCTTCCCGCTTGAGTCAGCCGGAACACGAGTCTTTTTTTCTTGGGGACTTGAGAACCAGTACTGTCTTTCTTACTGTCTTCTCATTTCCTGACCGACAACGCATCAGTGATACTATTAATCTTGCTGATGTCCATCAACAACGGTGAACACTTATTATTAGGTGGCTAGTCTGCTCGTCTGTTGGCAATTAATGAAAAAAATATATATAAAATCATTAAAATTAAAATTAGTCAATATTTTTGAACATACATATCATATTTCCCAAAGAAAAACGATAGGAGGTTACTAATTAGTATTAAAAATAACTCTTTTTTTTATTCATACGTGGCTAAAGACTAGCTGTTCAACTGGACCGATGATAGGTAGTTGAAAAATTACGTATGCTGTAAAATAACGTTATTCTGATCGTAATTATCTGGCATCACACTCATCCTGGTAGTAAAACTATAAAAAAGGTGAAATATTTATTTTATTCTATTGTATTATTTTCTTGTGATCAGGACATGTCTATATTTCTGACTTCAATAGATTATTTTCTCCGTCTCATAATAAAACGTAACATATGATATTAAAAATGATTATTCAATTAACTATGAATACCCATTACACGCTTTATAACAATGGCTAATCATTTAACAAATACACTTCACTCTCATGTACCGATAATAAAAAAATATATTCATTTAACAAGACTACGTTTACATCTGTAAATAAAAATTATATAGTTATTCGCGTAATCAACCGCAATGTTTTTCTATCACATATTTACCTGTACTTAAAATCAGAATAGATAGCAATCTCCCCGCCACACGTCGTCGGCCTGAATAAACTTCCAAATCGATTCCGCAGCTGGCAGTGACGCGGCTAGATAAGGTTTACACTCCTTCGTTCCTAGATTTGCATAGTGAATATCAAGATGGAAATTCAATCTCACGTATACCTATCGCTGTAATGCTCCTTTTTGAGGAGTGAGAGGTTCGGGATTTTGAAATAACGTCCGTCAGATAGGCGCGTTAGTCAAGTAATGTATTTTTGGTTAATAAATGCTTACACTTCTAACCTTGCGCTGAGATTTTTTATATATGGTATAGACTAGGGTATCATATAAATGTAGAATAGTAGAAGCAAAAAATGACGTGCATAAGTGTATTTACAGAATACCTACATGATTAAATGATTTTGAATTTGAATGACATGATTAATTTTAAAATAAATTTGTCAATAATAAGTTAAGGGATTATTCGCTTCCTTCTTTACCGGCAAGGCATCGGTGAAACTCTAAATGTTACGACTAGCAGGGATGGCAATGACACGGTAGCCAATGTAGTTCTTTATTGGTTAGATTATAAAAATAGCATACTAACTCACTAAAGTTACTCTTCATGCTCTGTTGCTGATCCGTTGATTCATAGCCGTTATACGTTCCGACAATAACATGATTTGTATCTCTTTATAAGCATAGCAAATTGCAACACTTTTTTGAAATCCGCTCCACGAGCGGCTAAATCCTTTGCTTTTGACGGCAATAATTATTTTAGTCAATATTGTGTTTTTAGCAGCACACTGTGCGATCGATCAACCAGCTGGTTGTAAGGCCACGTAATTTGATATACATTGGAATGTGGACACAAATAAAATCACTTAGCTGGAGAGTGGCGTCCTGTGGAGCGCATCCACCGCTTACTGCGGCTACGCTTCAGTAATAAATTGAGACTAGAAGAGTCAATGGGACGTGATCAACGCGAATTTTGTTACTGGTTTTTTTTTGTATTTTTAAAAGTAAATTTCGTTGAATTTGAATTCAGGTAATTTTATCTTAATTATTTTTTGTTGTCCTAATTTCTTCGATCTTTAAATTCAGTAAATCTATTTCATCTAAAATTATTTGTATAATTTTAGACTTTCGTTCTGTACCTACTTTTTTATAATATGCTACAGTATTACGCGTACACTTTTCGTATTATGTACATTTCTGAGTATTTTGCAATTTAAGTTACCTATCAGTTGTTTTACGATTTGTTAATTTATTTTGAACTTACTTTACAAAAAGTCAAAGGCCTAACTAATAAAGAAAACAATGTCATTTTTGCGTGACGGTATAATCTAATTGGCAACGTTTTCTTAAAAAAAAACCTGTTCGAACCGATGTGTTTGTTTTTAATATTGCAGTTGTCCGTTGCAAGTTAGAAATCTGTATTTAATTTTATTCTTTTTTATCAAGTAGTTAATTCTAACATGGGGTTTTGTAAATGCACGATACGGATGATAACTGGAACTTGGTAAGCGTAATCACACGCTACTATATTTCGTCTGTATCGTTTATTTAGAAAACATTGGAATAGTCCGTAATAAAAATCAGAGACACAAAAGCATGAAGCTTTTAGTGTCGATTTTCAGTTGAGAAAATTCGTAGGAGTAAAATAGGGCGTGGAAATGTACCAGAAAATAGACGGAATTTGTTTGTGAAAGCCGTACTCTAAAATTTAGATGTAATGCGTCCCTTACCTGCTTGTAGTAGACAAATGATACGACGGAGTAGCATTTGTCTTCGTAAGTGTACACAGTCGTGTATTTCGTTATTTAGAAAAATATTTAGCTCTTGTGTTTGACACAGAGAATACCTTATTTAACAAATTGGAGGGCTTTACTACAGGCAAAGTTTAGCCGGCGACTTCGAAAAACGATGTCAAAAGTTTACGGATACATAATAATAGATATTGGAAAGGTCGGTTAGAGGTCGCTGTACAATGAAGGTAATTTATCAATTTAAGATGCTTTAATACTTATAATTTAAACGATTTTCGGAAATTCTATCAGAGGATTAAAGGGTATAAAAATATAATTTAGCATATCTTACAAAATAACCCCATGTAAAGGGGTGTTAAATTATCGAGAATAGCGTGCATTTTCCACTAGAGAATTACTACCTACCCAGAAAAGAGCGATTTATGGAACGTATGGGATAACAAGTTTAAGAATAACAGGACAAGTAAAGTCAGAGTTCAAGAGGGTGTATTTTTTTTTGATTCGCTACGATGATAGCGAAAAAATATTTTCATTACAGTAGAAGTACATCATCATGTATTCAAATATTTTTTAAGTTACTAGAAACTGATAATCCTTGCAGTTTACCAAAAAGCCCTATACAAGATAAGACCCTATACGTTACTTGTTTATTTGTACATTACTTACTTAAACTGTATCTATGTGTAAAATTAATATCTGACACGTGAAATTTAGCAGAGAAGATTGTTCAATTACTAAAGCGAACAAACGGACTTACGGAAAATTAAAGCTTGAAAGTGGTGTGAAACGGTGAAAAATTAAGGATAAGCAATAATTAACAATAAACGGGTAATACGGATAAGAAATAATTAATGCTATAAGATATAATTAACAATATGCAGGTTATGATATTGGAACTAAAGTTTTCTCAAAAGTCTTTTAGGAATTTTGTTTCTATGACATAAGTAATCGTTTGCGTTTTTCAATTTAAATTTGTCTTAATATTCATGAAAGCAAATAACAACTTACAAAATTCACATTTATAGAATTATATGCAGTTCACACCACATATCTATCACACTTACCAGAACCAAATGTAGATTCCATGCATTAAAATTGATACGTGGTATGTTTAATTCCGAAAACATTAACGATATTTATTATTCCTAACAAGTGAAATAAAAATTACTTTAATAAATTTTGTTTGTCTGTTCAATCTATTGAAATCACTCATTTAAATAAACCCAAGGTGAATTTCAAAACTTAATTTTAACACCCGATTTAACTATTTTTCTTTTAATAACAAATGTGAGAATGATGTGTCTGTTTCAAGATCCATGATGCCGCCGACGACTTCAAACTATCCGTATACATACATCTGTTATTTTAAATTAACTTTAAATACGCATGGTACTACTGGTCAGCTTACTCCTACTACGCAATAGTTGCACCTGTTATGTTAGTTATATATAATGGTAAACAAAATAAATAAATAAAATAAAATAATTTTCTATATACTACACGCTTACATCATAAACATAAGCCAAGGTTTTCCCATTGTTGGACTAGCGCTCAAGAATTAACGGAATTAAGGCCAAGTCTGCCTCGCTACAACTGCAATTGCATAAAGTCATCAACGGGAGTGATAATCAACTTCTACTCACATAATTTGATTATCAGTCTGTTGAATGAAAGCTGTTTCATTACGATAATTTTTACTAATGCATAGTATCTTTTCATTTTGACTAAACAGAACGACGTTATTAGACATATCTCGGAGATGGTCAGGAGTATTACCACATTAAGAAAACAAAAACGGTTGTATCTATTACGCCATACATTATGCCACACCGGCTAAAAAAATGTTTTAACATGTACAAGTCTACTTGGTATTCACAGAATACGGATGCACTTTGACAAATAGGTGTAGTTTCTTTAGAACAAAGTGGGTTATATTTCGTTCCCACACTAAACGTTTATTGAATAAGTAAGCAGGGATTTTATAAAGTGAGACACGACACAAGTTCATGGTGATGCTTTTTTATGCCGTACCATTTGAAACATTTAAATTATCAAGGGTTTTTAGATACACTATCCAATTTAATAGGCTGCGCAACGAGTATTATCAATTTGGAGTATTCGTGAGTGATTCAATATTAAACATAATCTTTTTTCAATATTAATGAAACGAAAAAATCATATTATTATAAATTTGTTGACAAGCGTAGGATTTACTTTTAAAGTACTTGTAAATAATAACTAATAAATATAACGAGCCTTATAATTTGACATGTTTCATGGTAATGATGAATTAACTAATTTATATATATAGTATTTATGTTTCTGCCTATCTATATATCATCAAATTTTAACGTCGTCGGTCTTATGAATGCTGGTAAATGCATAAGATTTCCATGTTTTTCACACGCAGGGAACTTGAAAAAAAATTATATCATATTAAATTATTTAATATAAGTTGAGATCGATTTAATACGTCGTGGTCCTTCCTCCAGAGAATCGATCTTAAGTACTTCTGATCAATGATAATGTATTTTTAATATCATTTAACACATAGATTACACCATTATTATTTTACCTAATGTACGGCATTGTTTAAGGGGATACATTTACCTTTAAGCCCAAATTAACTTCCCCTGCTCATGCTATTGGTGACCAAGAGACGAGGCAATGTCTTCAGATTCATTATATTGAAGGTATCCGGCCTCTATACCACCAGGCTTAATCCCAATGATATTTCTGCATGGCTCTGAGGCTCTTTACCTTTTCTGTCTGGCTATATACCATCGTTCTAAACTCAACTGGGAAATAAAACTAACGCAATAGTAATATTTTCCTGCATTTTGCTTTGCCTGACTGAATTATGTTATTATTTGTTTTCATAATAACTGTATATCTATTCAAGAATAGTTTCACATTGAATATTGTACTTGATTCAATATTATCATCCTTAATGCTCCGTAATACGGATTACAACAATCGTAAATATAAATTTGAAAGTGGATGGAAATGGTATCACGTGCTCCCCGGTGACGTTGCGTGGTGGCGTTGATAAGTATTTCTTCCAGGCTCGAGCGGTGTGCTCTAGCTCGTTGTTAACATAACACAATATGACTCATAATTTATGGGTCTGCTTTAAATACAACATTGAACCATATTACCTGCGAAGAAAATACGAATTGCACGCGTGCAATACGAAACTATATAAAACGGATTTTAACAAGTTCGCAACATTGTTATGGAACTAAAGCTATTTCCTGAATAGCTAGTAAAGTGAAATATTATTTTTAAACATAATTCTTATTTAAAATTTAATTTAGTATTATAAACAATAACAATATATATTGTAACCCTATAAAATATTGTTGGTTAGTCTTTTGCAATTGATACAAACAGCGTAGAGAAGTTAGCATCAAATGTCCCTCTGGCCAAAGACACGTGTAATAACTGGTGTTTTAAAAGATTTGTATCTAATTTATTCTCGAAGGGTTTAATTTCACACATATCGGGCGGAAAACATTCATTTAACGACTTTGCAATTGTGGGTCAATATCGAAACTTATAAATCGCAAGTATGTACAGACCCTAACACAAACTGTTTGACAAATTACGCTTTATGAACTACTTACATTTGGATATCTGTAATAAATATATGTATAATTTGGTAACATTATGCACTGTTCCGTGAAATCGAAATAATGGGACGAGAATGCGAAATATTAACAACAAGTCAAACTGGTCGAGTACATTCGAAGCGACGGGCATTAAATAAGTCGTCGCCCCTACTTGGCATGTTGCGATTATCAGAAAGAATTATCTTCCTAACAATAAGAGACAACCCGTTAAATGCGCACTGCGCTCTAACATCTTAATTTCCGAAGGGCCGTGTTGACCCAGCATGACGCAGACCCAACACATTGTAATTATTTCTCAGCGAAGTGACACCTTACGTGGAACTTTTGGTTGCACCTTTACAAAATCCAACGCCAAATAAATATTAAGCTGATATTAAATTAAGCCATCAGTGTACTTTTAACTAATTATCGTGTTTTTACTATAAAAATTACATTCTGTAAATAAGCTTAATTAAATTAAAATTATAATTTACTTTTGCAATTATTATAATTTAATCAGTAGAAGTACCTTGATAGGATTTCTGAAGCAAACAATCTGAAGCAAGATTACAACCAGAGTTATTACTTTTTTCGTGAATAAAGTTGCTAAAGCTCATTGAGGGATGTTGCGGCCAGTGACTTACAAATGATATGTTGTATCTCTGTTCTCAGAAGTGACAGTGAACAGGCCTCAAACTACAGTTACAACTAGTCGGATTTCCTTGGATCGCAGAAACAGTACTAGGTATACTTGATTGATTCAATAAAAGCTGTTCACTGACAGTAACATTTTAAAATATAACAAATACGTATAGATATAAAAGCGAATTTCACGAAAGGACATAAAATTAAAGAGACCGTATCGCTATCAATTATGTTTAAGAGCCCTGTTGCGTGCTCTTGTATCCGTTCGACAGTTCGTCGAGCTGGCGTGTGACAGGCGTCTTCTATAAACTTTAACGTAATCCAACCGGGCGGCGACGTCACGTCGATGCGCGTAGAAAGTCAACCTTTACGATGGTCGAGTGAACAAAACAAAACAAGTTAGACATGTCAATGCCCACGCCTTTGGTACGGTAACCCGATATAAGCAGACGGATACATTTAACACAACCGAGAGGTTTGCAAGCGGTCGGGACTCGCGTGAGAGCAGAGCATTAAGCGTAGCGATGAGCGATGCGCCAACCGAAGGACACTGTTGATAGTTTAGCGCACGTAAGTTATTCTGCGACTATTATCTTACTCTGTTTCTGGCGACTACTAGACGTCACGCATTTACCTTTTCTTCCAAAAGTAACAAATTTATAAACGCACTAGCATTACAACGTTCAAGTTGAATGTTAAAGTTACGACTTTTTGATTGATCACAAAATATCAATGTTGCCTCGGATGCGTTACCGTGCACGCAACCTAACCGGCCCATCCGCTCGCCCGTATCATGAAAGAAGATACTTTAATATCCGATTCATTGTTCTGTTACAAATTTGTCAGTGATCTTTACATTAAACTTTTTCTCTTTCACAACTTGAGACGGGTTCATAATCCCCTGGCGCGGCTGGCACTTGTAAGTAAATCTTCATCAAATAATATGAGGACCACACAGATAAATATATAATGTTATTACCTTTTTAGAACTTTAGATAAGCTAGCTTAGAGAGCTTAAAATTGTATGAGAACATTGATTGGTATATCAAATTTTACTTCAGACCAGGTTTCCTTATTCTTATATTTTAACGTGTTATTCTAAACTCACATAGTGTATTTTTACAAGAAACTTCCAAGAGTCCGATTTCCACGGTCGTCCTAGGTGTCACAAGAGAAACACACTATACTCACTGAACGAAGCTGTATATTTTAACAAGAACTTACATATTCAATTCTTATACATTAGATGCCTATACGTTAGATTTTTATCATACTATACAAAACCCTATACAATTCTTGATTTAATATTAGATAGGTACCTTCACTACACGTGCTATATCAAGTGTGAAGTAAATTTTTTCAAGCGAATTTGTGTATTCGTTAGTTTCACTTACGTTACACCTGCGACCGATAAAAAATATGACCAACACATAATACCATATAAGCGCATTATTAATAATAAATATTAAGTATTGAATATTAATACTTAGAGGTTAAATCAACCACTATTAATATTTAACAAATTAAGTTGATTTACTTTGTAGGGGATTTGCTATTGTTATAATCATCAGTAAACAGGTGTAGCTAAGAAATTAATAAAGACAAGCTAATTTATATTAATAGATATGTAGCATACTAAAATAAATATGAATTGGTTATAAAAAAATATTTGAATGAAGATAGCGACCCGGCTACAGCTGCAAAATTATTGTACCGCCTTTGGTTCTGATAACGTATTCAAATCTTAAGACTATTTGGGGATCTGAATGATGATGACTAATAAAAAACACTTTTTTAAATTTAACTCCATACATACATTCATTCATACATACATATATGAAGAGTTACGTATACACGATGAATAATGGGATCATTTGTATTCACTGGATTTTTACGTCTCTCGTTGAAATATATGCGACAACTAAAATTATTTTACCTTTTCATCATTGTATAGCTGATTTAGGGGACGATTCGAAGCGGATTTGTAAAAATACATATATCTAGACTAATTACATTTACAACCAAACCAAACAAAAGGCAATACCTACCTGCCAGTCACACTATTTTTAACCGAACGAACCTTGTACTTTATTGGCTTTGTTTGAGGTTTAAGATTGCGCACACAATACATATGTACTTATAATATATATATGAACACATTCGTTGTGATGTGTATACACAATTTTTATCGTAAAATTAGTTCTGTATGGCGTGGTTCAATTTTTATTGTTTATTTCGTTCCATTTCATATTTATCTACTCTAGTTATTCAACCAATCTATAACTATGAATCCCTTATAGATACATGTAAATAAAAATTAACTTTTGGTCAAAGTAACAAAACACAAAACTTGGGATCTAACTCAATCCTGACGATGAAAAAACATCTGAGCATGGGCACAAAAAATTACTGATTTTCAATTTTGATAATGAAGTGCAGGTCAATCACTATTTCTCGAAGACCATATTAATAAAAATTATGTTCATTGTACTCCGAACTTAGTCACAAACCCGCCAGGCAGTAAATCTTAAAATATTACTTCAATTCAAAGAATTCCTGATTATATTTCAGTCAAACCTTTACTTTAACATAAAATTTGAATTCCTCTTACAATTTGTGAGCACTGTAATTAGATATTGTAATTATATTAATATTTTTGCTTCTGTCACGCGACGAGCTCGCCCCGAGGCATGTGTGGATGCTCTGACGATGGGCAGACCATCGTAACAATCTCTGTCGATAATTTGGGTTAATTTTCGTAATTTTGCATAATTTTCATTCGAAGTGCATGTTGTGCTCAAGTTAACTTCATTATATGTTTTCGGAAATTCTTGCCAATCTAATTCTAGACCCTTGAGCGATCGAAGTAATTACACTGGAGTATACTTTTATGGCAGCCACGCGTACTCTCTTTAAAGTATTTTGTTATAAAATTATTCACCTTCCGTTTAATAAATACGCAATAACAATATTTTGCATGAACGCAAGCAGTTGATTAGTTTTTTTATCTATTATATTTATTGATATACACTAAAAAAAATGTTATTTGCTGCCTAAGTTGTAAGCAGTTATACTATACTTAGTATACCTGTTAACGAGTCTAAGGCATACATAAAAAAGTATGAACAATTTATTTACGTACCTAACATTACATACAGCGTCCAACTTCAAATTTCTTCCAAATCGCCGTCACTACTGCCTTTGAGAATGAAAATGCATACTCCTCTTGTCTCGACATACTTCCTCCGTTTTCTGCAATCATCGCTCTCTTCACGTGCGAATGTCTTAGAATACGAGTTTCCTACAGTCCTTTTCACTAATTTTATTTTTAATATCCCTTTAAAGTTCTTCATTTGATGCCTTTGTGCTATTAAAGTATGAATACGATCTTTATATTTTTCGTTTACAAAACGCTTTTTAGTATCCATATCAGTGTCAATATAATAAAAGGATGTAATTTCAATTTTATTTATTGATGTAGAAATTGATATTTCTCAATTATGTAAATAGTATTACCCTACATACACGGATTTCACTCTGCAAATGGCGAACTCAGCAATATTAATTATACTCAGTTAATATTAATTGTAATTAGATGTATTTATTGTATTTAAATTAATTTAGGGTATTTAAATTGTTTAGTGCGAAATTCTATGGAATGTACACTTGTGTAATTATTAGGTAGGTAGGTAGAAATATCGACACTATTTTAAAAGAATATATCGATAGTTGGAATCAAAAAAACATTTGGGGTTATGTTTATTGATTCAGTATCACTTGGCCTAGTCAGTAAAATATCCCTATATTTTTTACCTTCTAGGACAAACAGTATTCATAAATCTGAAATCAAATATTACAAAAATATTTTGAATTACCGATAAGTGTGTCTAATGAATCAGAAGCAACGTGTTAACTCACTATCTATAGAAAGCAGACATAACAAGCAACAGTGATTGCGCAATAAATACATCCAGTATGTGGTAATGATATCAGTGGGGAGTAAATTTCAAACGAACATCGAAACTCCCATCCATTGTGCGATGTCGATCGCGGAATCGAAGCGACGACACGCAGGGGACCTAGAGTAATGGCGGACAGAGCTTGTCTAGCTATTGCGACCTATTGTTGAACTGTCAAAGTGTCAATTCGAAAACTTACCTATGACTTTTTCGGGTCTTCCTTGAAAAGTGCCGATTAACAATTGTTTCAGATGCGGTTAGTATTTTTTAATATAAAAACAAGGTAATAATAATGATTTTAGAAGTGGAGTAATGGTTGGTTAACAGTTACGAATAAAACTATGTTAATGAAAAATTATTGATACTGTTTCATAACTCCTAGATGCAAAACATAATTTGAATGCATAGAAACGTAAGTCTTATGTTTACATAGCGCATTTCGATAACATGCAAATATCGAGCAAAAGTGTTGTCTTAAATATCTCGATGGCATCCAATTCTAAACGGCAGTTAAAGATTGAAAGTCTGAAAATGGAGGTAGGTAATAAATTAAATATAAAATACTTACGAAATGCATAAATTTACTTATTTAATATTTTATATAAATAAATTTATGTGTGATTATTATATGAATTTGAAAGACTCAGTCTCCTATTGCCGATACCGGTCATTCGTTCATTATATAACAACTATAGGAGTTACAAGAACTATATTATAATATTTATGACGTAATGACGGTTTTCCTGGTAAGGTAGCGTTGGGTGTCGTATAGAGACGTTGATTTGTTTCTACTTCCAACACGTGTTGTTATGGTTTGCGGCGAGCAAGAGTGATTACAGGCTTTTCATCTCAATCCTCGAGTGATATATGATAAGAATGACAGTACAAGTCCACATTTGTACACTCTTATACGAAAAATATACTTTGTCACAGCTCTAGATACGTATTTTATAGACATGTGTCATTCTTTCAACTATAAAATAAATGCTCACACACCCATATTCCTTTATTAGGTTAAGGTATATTGTAATAAGAAAAACAAATGTTTCATTATCTGCCTATTCTTCTGCTATACTTTGTTCGTGCGCTGATCATAAAAAAAAATATTTTACTAAATAGGTATAGAACATAATTAAAATTCCATAACATTGATCACGATCCTTATTTATTAAGCCACAGCAAGCCTCTACACTCTCGATTATTCTATAGCACGGAGTACACCTTGCAAAGTTCATCAGATAATGAGTACATTTGTTGCGTGTGAAACTAGAATTCCATTTTGCACGAAGCAATGTTTCGCGTAAGCATCAAAGGAGAGCTCTTAAACTTAGAGCCGACTCGATAAATCATGCTTCGTTTAAAACATTCTAACGCTTCATTTTGCAGATTCTGCCCGTAGATGGCGTCCAAAAGCACCCACAACAGAAAGTTACCTTCGCAGGTCTTTTGTAATAAATCCTGCGGAAGGTTGCGTTACGACTGCAATAATGCGAATCAGATTAGGGAAGGTGTATTACCTTTCGTTTTAGTACACTTTTGCAAGTAATTAATGTCAGTTGCGGCGTGCTCGCATAAAGTTCAGAAAGTATTCAATGTCTTAAATAATTACATATAAATTGGATTTGGAATTACATTTT
>DWPT01000063.1:0-33883 GCA_018251895.1 Agathymus mariae mariae
GCTAGATTGTTACATACCGACCTTCTCTCATGCCATTATTTGGGGTCAGCGCAGTATGTCTTTTCCACCCATTCATCGCGCTTTCCTGTCTTACTTACGTCCACTCCCATCTCATTCATATCACTTCTAATATAATCTAACTACCGTTTCTTGGGAATTCCTCTCACTCTGTATCCAGCCACATTCATATTCATCGCTTTTTTTGGTCAAATGTTATTAATCCCTTCTCATGACATGCCCAAACCATTCGTAATTAACATGGCACGAATTAACAGCACATACTTCACTCTTTCACACCTTCTGCACACCACAGTACCTCCTGAGGTACCCTATCGTATGCCTTTTCGTGGTCAACAAATATCATGTACAAGTTCTGATGAGCATTCGATATTTATTGGAAAATGGAATGGAATTTATTGGCAAATACAACGTCAGTGGTCCATCATCCAAGCATAAATAAATTGGTTTTGGGCGACCTCAGTTGCCATCCGCAACGGCTCCCTTATTACCTTCTCCCATATATTCATCGTATGCAATATCAGCTTACTCCATATACCACCTTTCCATTTTTCATACCTCTTACCGGATTTTTGAGTTTCTCTATGCACATTATCAATTATATATTTTCTCCTGCCACATTCAAGACATCATTAAATAATTCTCCACAATGAAAATACATTATATATTTTTATTTGAAGAGTATTATTTTGAAACAGTTGTAAGTGATTTATTTATAATTCAAACACAGCACCGTGCGTAATAATTATTCTTATTCATTATATATTCATAAGTTTTAACTTTCCTGTCCAATATACTTAGCAAAGTTTTGAATTGTAACGGGATCTATTCATATCGACTCCAAGTCAACCTCCCATCATCATAGCACTTCTTGATACGTAACAGTCGAGGCATTGGCGCTTTATCCTTAGTGTTTTATTCATCTGTATGATAAGCCAATACTTTCCTTCTTCAATCCATCGTAAAACGTTTAAAAGTATCTCAAAACCAGTTAAAAAGTGGAGCACCCGCTTGGCGTGCAACGCGTAGGTGATGCATTTAATATTACAGACCTATAGGCAGCAGAAACCACTTAGCATCAAGTGTCGCGTCAGGTCAGCTATTTATAAATCATTCAGATTAAATTTGCTTCAAAAATGGCCACACCGCGCCATCAGCAGTCAAAATTGTGTTGTTTTGTTTTACTCCTAAGCAAGCATGACGCATATGTTGATTCAGAAATTACAACCATATATTTTTATATCTGAAATTGATTTATTTCTATTTATTTTGACATATATATATAACCTTGGGAAAACCTATCCATGCAACGGCAAGTCACCACGTAACTTGTATTCAATTGCTACACAATCCAAATGGCAAGCCTAGAATGCCACGGCAAGAGGTACTCGCAGTCCGTCACGAAATTACAAATATCTTGGTGAATGCTATCTCTAACAACCTATCCCTAATCCGAAGACAATAGATATTAAGAGAATAAATCGACTTTTTTATAATCAGGAAATTAATAAATAAATTATTTAGATTATTGCCAATTTCATACGATTATCAAGCAAGAACAAAACTCGAATTTCAACCACTAGGTGAAACTAGTCTATGTATTAAATATCTGTACGTGAAGAATAACCTTTTTTTCATCTGTTTGTCAACGTATTTCTTTTTTATTTGGTAATAATTAACGTAAATACTTTAATTGCTTGTTTTGAATACGGTGGAAGTCTCCACCTGAGATGTATCAGATTATGCAATCGAGGCTGGTATCCACTCCACCAGAATAATAATGTGCCTCAAAGTGATGTTTGTATGTTGGACATGTTTCTCGCGAGATTCGATATTACCATGTTTATTTAAATCTTGGACCCATGAATGTTTAAGAGACGCAACATCATAATAAGTATTATCACTCACAATCATTCACTGTTACAAACAGCTTTACTGGTTCCAAAATTTGATTTCTTGGTTTGGTTTATGAATAGGTCTTACTGGTTCCAAATTTTGGTTTGTTTAAAAATATATTATTGGTCATAGGTCTATAATAGACAAGTTGTAGAATTAGCAAATAATTATTTCCCAAACCACTTATGGCAGAATGAATTTAAACCAAATGCATATCACATTATTCGTTTTTAAATATTGTATAAAGTTGCGTATAAATTCATTTGCTATTAAATTTGAATAAACCCATGTAGTAGACCGTCCTCAAAAAACGAATGGCACATTCATTCGCTCACTTCGCTCATTCTCTTTGAATTTACTATAACGCACTTTTATGTTTAGATGCATGGTCAAAAATTAATTTTCAAACATTATAATGGTTTCCAAATTTATATGTTGTATGACATTTATATCATAATGTACGTTATTACAGGCTGGTTATCAAATATATATATTAAGAGTAATTATTGTAGAATGTGAAGAAGAATTATGTTACATACAGCAGTTTCAGGAGCACTCAATGTAGAAAATAGGACTCACGTCAAATTACAGTTCTCGAAGAAACCGAAGGATTGTAGTCCAGTTGTGCGCTTGACGAATGAGGATTCCTGGGCGTGACTCCAGTCCAAGACAGTAATTTATGTGGCGTACAAATGTGTTATCAGTGTTCGTTAAGCCTTTACTACCGTAAATACAGAGACTCCTTGCGCAGAGTTCTGTCTGTATAACATGTATTTTATTTATTTATTTATATTAAAATACGATTTTTAATTAATAAATATTTCATTTCGATTAATTTAGCCCATTTTATTTTTTCCACATCCACTTAAGATTTAAGTAGCTTCACGAAAAAATACAAAGAACAAATATTATCAATGGTTAATTCCATTATAACTATAACGAACAAAAAATATACTGTAGCACTAAGTTGCAGCGCAGTCACATCAAAAACAAATAATAAAATCGATAGTCACTAGAGTCCTTACGCTACCGAATATCCTGTCAAACACTCATAAATTCTTTAGTTTTTGTTCTGACCAACCTTTCTTATACCAAGCAATAAAGTTTGAGAAACATACGTCTCATTGTTTGTTTAAAAAACAGTGAATTGTTCCACGGAAAGAGCAGTAAATCGTCATAATATACCACCTTTTGTTCCGCTTTTTGCTCTATAAACTTATCTTGCAAAATGCATTCCTGTTTATGCAACTGTTATCAATCTTTTCATCCTAACAAACAGCGGAATTTATAACAAGTTGTTCGAGAAACGTACAGGCCAAGACTAAATTGCAGGAGCTTTAAGGAACTTTATGAGAATAACTTAACTCACCGCATACTTGTTAAAAGTTATATGTACTTACATCTACAAATCTGGGAGTAAGCAGGAATAACTTGGAATGCTTCAAAAGAAACTGGTCTCCGGTACCGATCCGTATACTTGAATCTTGTTCGCGCTTTTAAGTAACGACTTCTAAGTTGCTAACATATACCTATAATATACCTATAATATACCTACCTAAAACGGGTAAAACCTACTTTTAAATATATAAAATTGAAAAAATATTGAATTTATTAAATTCCTGATTAAAATGAATATGTTATTTGTAATAAGGGGAAGGTTTTGTAAGTTTTTATAAATAAATTATCATCAAAGAAATAATCAGGTACACGCAAACCGAATATATATTTAAACTATTAATAAGAATTACAAAGTTAAGTTAAATATTAATCGACATCACATCATATTCGTCAATTATAAAAAAAATTACACCAAACGAAAAGTACAAAATAACTATTTGCATGGAATGTGACAAATAAGCGTGTTTGACCAATGACAAATATAATAAGTATGAAAGTTATTATGATATTAAAACACGGTTTCGATTTTTCTTTCCTACATACAATTTTAATAAACACTTGACTATTTTATTATATAACAAATATAATAAAACATATTTCACAATTTCAAAATTAACAATCGATCCGGTCTTCGC
This sequence comes from Agathymus mariae mariae, assembly GCA_018251895.1. Taxonomy (NCBI): domain Eukaryota; kingdom Metazoa; phylum Arthropoda; class Insecta; order Lepidoptera; family Hesperiidae; genus Agathymus; species Agathymus mariae. The sequence goes on from DWPT01000063.1 coordinate 3,948, forward strand.
TTTAGAATACAAAAAAATCGGCATTATTCCATTTATTGATTTATTATTAGAGTAAAATGGTTGATGGTTTCCTAAAGAAGATTAAGTAATTGACATTTACTTAAGATAGAAAGGTGCGAGTTCAGATATTACGTCGCAAAGCGTGAAGATAAATGTGTCAATAACACAGATATAATTCCTTGACATTTCTACGATACTTGAGCACCGAAATTAATTGTAATCACTACTCATTGTTTTGAATTTCGTAAGGGTGTAATTAAAAGCAAACCGACGGCCGCCGGCCATTTCATGACGTTTTTATTGTAAATCAATTCGCAACATACGATTGAAAATCCATTGTCTATAACAAGATAAACTTCGAAAATTATCTTGGATTTGACTGAGCCATTCACGAACGTACGAATGATTATGAGTGGTAGTTGAAATCTAACCAAACATTCCACAACATTTACGAAACGGTTGATCACGTTTTCATTCCTTAGTTAAAGTTAACTTTTAATAACTCCGACTCTTACACAATGGGGAAACGCTTCATTAAATTGTCACTCACGTGTTAATAAAGCTCAGCGCGTCGTAACAGAAGCGAGTTACGTAATACTCTTTAGGAAATATCTTTTGTGTCGGCTTCTTGGTAAATTCAGAACAAGTTGAGCAGTTTGACTGGAAATGAGGCAACGTTATTGTAAGCTGATGGTGTGTAAAATAACGAGTGAAATAGTCAAACTTTTAGGAAAGAAAGAAAAATGTTTGTACAAATTGTAATACAGCTGTAAGTTACAGTTATTTGAGAGAAAATTCAAGTAGGAGGGCGCCGGTAAAAAATTTCTACCTCTTCGAAGACACTCTCTCCACTCATCCGGGGCATATGAACCCTCTCTGAAGTCTAATGTAAGTGCAGCGCTGAACTAAAAAGGTCTACAGAATGCCAGCATGAAATTTAAATGTAAATTGGTGACAACGATAGTAGCCGACAAGTTTAAAATTCTTTAATCGCACCCAATCAACTATCAAGGCTTATCATGTATAATTTAATTGAACGACAAAGCCGTCTGTTTTATATGTCCATAAAACACATAAGCTGGGATTGTTATAACTATAATATAGATATATACAAAAAAAAGATATTATCTACAGTAAAAATAAAATAGGTCAAGAAAAATCTCCTTCCAGAGTGAAAAATAAGAAAAGTGATTAAACGCCACGTTTCGGCATCATCCAGAAAACAATGACGTAACCCTTCGCCATCTTTTACAAGAAATTCAATGTACCGCTTAACCATAAAGACAATTGTTTAGTGACTTGTTTTACTAAAAGCTAACGCATGTTTCAAAGTTTTTTTACCATCCAATTATCCACAGTAGACATTTTATTTATAGGTGAAATTTCTTCGTAGAAATCCAATGGTTCCCAGTCACACAAGCTTATCTATTAATAAGTCAAAAAGCAAAATGATATACATTTTAAATGGAAAATAAATAAAAGTATTTCTTAGTTTATTAATAATTTAAAGTTTATTAAACATTTATTTTATAAGCATGTTTATTTTATAAGAATTATTGGCCGTATTGGGGCGGCCTAAAATACTCCCCCCAATCCCACGCTGGCAGAACAGGGTGTTGTAAGAGGCGACAGAAGCCAGCCTGCTTGGTGGTAGGGCTTCGAGTAAAGATTATATTACCAATCGTATTATTAAGTCGTTAATATTATTATTGGTATTATTATCTTTCCGTGAAGCCTGCCTGGCTAAGTACCACCCTCCTGCTTGAGTCAGCTGTCAAACGACTCGTCGTGTACCGGCTGGGGGCTAGAGAGCTAATACCTTCTTTTTTACCTTCTTCTCATTTCCTGGCCGACAACGCATCAGTGATACCTTTGGTCTTGCTGATGTCCATCGGTGACGATGACCACTTACCATCAGGAGGCTCGTCTGCTCGTTTGTCGGCTATTACCATAAAAAAAAATGTTCATAAATTGTGATACGAAATCGCAGATGAAAATTGTCTCTCTCTTTAGATGTGACGATATGTCCCACAATGATAATGACTGTATGCACTAAAAAGCTTTGGGATCAATTAGTTTTTTTTAGTTAGTTTACTGATAATTTAAGTCGCATTCAATATCAAACATTATCGCTTCCACGTGTCATATAAGACAATTCGGTCGACGTCCCAGTTCAACATAAAGACAATCATTAATTTTCCTTTGTCATAACCGCATCTCGGTGTCGACACGGTCGGTTCTTTAAAGACGTTTCTGAATTAAAACAGACATTCTCAGCATTCAAGTCGAAACTCGGCCGGTAATAAAAAACTCAAATATTAGACCGTGATAACGAGCTTAGGGCCGAAAGATGGGAATAATTTTACCGCGTAAAAATGGGTCATATCATAAGAACGAGACACTTAAACGGCCTTTATTTGCCCATTGTCTACCAGCTTTGTTTGAATTGAGACAGAAATGACATTCCCTGGAAGGGAAGCGACTGGGTTATAAATTATATAGTGTGGACAGGACACGCGGATACAACGTGTTAAATTTATCTCGTATCCAAAAGTAAATTATGAGTTAAATGCACCTGTTAAATAAAGGAGTGTCTTTTCTCGATTTTTTCGATTCAACGTCAAGAAAGACAATTATAAATGAGGCTTTCCAAAACTGTTCCAGGGAATGATATTAAAATAACAGGCAGAAAAGGCAGCTCTGAGTTACTACTACGGATACTTCCTAGATAAACTACATACCGTAGTTTTTCTTTAATGTTATTAAGAGTTTATAAAGTCTCTCAGTGCTCGTGACAGTTCACCATTATTCTTGAGAAGACATAAGGCTAGCAATAGGACAGTCATGACTTGTGAACTACGATGTTATATAAATGTACACCGAAATGACAAATGTGATAATGAACAGTTCGGTGTTGTTTTGAAGATTGTAGATGCCTATATTTTTCATGTAGATAATTTGCTCCAATCGTAACAATACACCTAATTTTGCAGCAAACCTAGCTGCTTCGAGCGCTAAGCAAATTCTTATTACGGTACGGAAAATTGGAATCAGCAACGATTAAGACTCAACCTACATTAAACTGGCTCACAATAATAACTAATCATATTGTATATGAGGCCTCGTAATAAAAACAGGTATTGTATCTTAAATACAAAATATGCTATGAAGCAGTAAAGAAACTGCTTCTGTTACTGAAAGATTTTTCGAATCACTTCAATAGTTCCAGTTTATATTAATTATATAATGTTTGTTTATGTCAACAATCATACGTAGAGCTAATCATAGTAACGCTGAGCCAAAAACCAGATACGCAATTGATACGTAAAATAGTCTCAGAAGAAAATTTACAACTCGTTTTGCTGACTGAATATGTTTTTATAAATTTTTAACGTCCAAAATTCGACTCTAGTACGACAGAATTATCAGAGCTATAATTTCCCAGAACAGAGTGACAAATATTCTCCGGCAATATTACTCAGTGCAGTCCCGCTTCACCGACCGCCCCGAAACATACTTTTGGGACAAAATTTTCTGGTAGTTTGCTCTTAATTGCTATAATAATAATTTCATTCTCGCTCTCTGCCTGAGAGCACCTATTATTTTCGTTCACGCTTTGTTAAATGTCTGTATAGCAAAATTTATCATCTACTTTTTATCGTACTCAGCAGTTTTATTCAATTCCAACTAAGGTCGTAACTGTGTTCTTTACAAATATTTATAGAACTTGATTAAACCACATCATTTGTTTTATGCAGAAGATCGGTCATAGCCGTCCTAGGATCTGTCTAATAAATTTACTTATTCAAATGTCTTGAAAAACAGCGTCTTTCAGACCAGTCAAATTGTTGTTTATTACAATATATTTATCTCTTCATAAAATGTTATGTATATTGTGATGAATCTATTCAAAAGGGAATGATGGGAGTGATAGTAGTCCAAAATCTTCAATGGACTGAACATATTAGACTTCTAGTAAACAGAATAAGAAAGTTAATATATGTACATATTTCGATAATTAAAACATTTGGGAGATAAAAAAATCTTGAAGAATGTTTACTACTGCCTGTGCCAATCTATTATCATGTACGGCATCTTATCCTGGGGTGGAGCAGTTAAATCGACTTTAATAGAACTGGAATGAGCCCAAAGGGCTATACTCAAGGTTATGAGTAATAAGAGATATTACTATCCCACGACCGATTTATACTGACATATTAAAATCTTGACCATCAGACAAATATATATAAAAGCGGTCATCCTTTATCAACACGCAATCCCCAATAATATCGAGCAATGTCACCAAATAAGGTATGTAAAGCCATTCATAATTCCCGCACAAAAAAACAAAATTTAGCCGTTGGTTTACTGATTTTTGAGGACCTTAGTTATGTAACAAAATAAATAAACATATTAGGCCTCTCTAAACTTGTTTGCAATAAGAAAATTGATAACCATCTACAAAAAAAATCCTATGATGATACTGTGTTACTCTTAAAAACCGTGCTCTAGACACAAACACACATACACATGTACACTCTGTCACACACACGCACACACACACACACACAAGAACAAAACGATACACAAAAACTCATGTTATATTAGATAAACTTAATACATTTATATACGCAACCATACGCAGTCTATAGCTAAAGTCTTTAAGAATAATTATGTTCATATGGTAACCAAATGGTACCCTCAAGCGACGGGTGAACCTGTACTGCTGTCATACAGTGCAGGCTAGTACGGAGGACAGAATAACATGCCATTGATGCATAATATATACTTATTAAGTAGCTCATCATTTGTAATAGAATAAAGCAAAACTCTGCTAAACTTTCTTCGAAAAATAAAATTATTATAATTATTATTATTAGTAATAATATATTTTTTAATTGTAAAATTAGTATATTTTGTAATTAATGGTTGGTTATCTTATTTTTGCGTCTTGTGGAAGAGAAAACCCATATATATAGCGAAAATCCAAAGTGTGTGTTGGGCTTCATTAATTCTGGTTCGTCTCCTCCTCATTCTTCTCCGATTCGAAATCCGGAACCCATCATATCGGAGACGAAAATACGAGATAAAATTCTCTTTCTGCATACCTGAAATTCAGGCTTAACCCTAGTTCAGGCATCAGAGGTTATGTTGCATTTACAGTATAAGTTGTGGCCATGTACAACTGCTTTAATAAAGTACTGTTATTATTAGTTATCTCGTCATGCTTTCTTTGTTTAATTTATATTTCAAATAACCGTTCTTCTTTGAACTCACTCTTCTTTATCCTTAAAAAGTCCTTTATCATATATATTTGTACTTGTAGGTTCTTTATGTGGCTGGTTTGCAACAACCGTGCTTTTAAAATCAACAGTGAAAAAATATTTAACGTGTACAACTTAAATGACACGCCTTACGACTCATTAATTAATGCTGGTGTCAGTTTTGGAGAAAGCTAAAACATTAATTGCATTTTAATTTTATCATGGTTCTTCCATGCTTCTGTTTACTTTATTTAATTGGTCGAATTTACATAATGTGTGATAGTTAGATCTACCGTGTTAGATTATTAACTGCGACGTGCATTATGTAATTTAGGATGAATTGCTTCAATATAAATGAATAACCCAAAAATCCGCTTTGTTCGATTTTACATAAATTGTTGAAATTAAAGTGATCAATTTTTTTGGAACAGAATAAATATCTGTAAAAATGTATGAAATTTATCTGATGTTAAGTATCCCACGAGTAAATAAAGTGTTACAAACTATGGACATCTGGGACCAACTTGCAATTAAATTTTATTATATTAATAGCCATCAAACATTGAGAATGGGTACCTGATGATAAGTACTCTCTGTCGCCCGTGGAGAAATTGTCAACACGGGACCTGTCAATAATGAAGCAGGAAACTCGCATGTTTCACTGACTCTCCAATACTGCAACCGAAACAAATAAAAACATTTTACGGTAGACGGTAGCTGCAGCAACTTGCAACTAGCTAGCCAGATACAGAACCCTATTAAAGGAATGAGAAAGTTGGCTTTAACCTATGAATAGATCTTTTATACCTATATGTATTTTGAGTAGATAGGTAGCCCGATAGTGGTCGCCGCTGCCTAAGTAAATCTATAACGGCATTTCAATTTGCTAGTGGTGGCTCCAGTCCAAAGGCGGAGTTGTTCACCATATGAGGTGAGCTATACCAGAGTAAGTTCTTATACCGCCGTTAACTAATGTTTTAATAACATATTTAGCTGTAATCCCAATATCAACAGGAACTATTTATTAGTCAGTATACGCGGTTGAAGTTAAGACAGAAAATAATGTTTCACTTTACAATTCCAGTACGCTACAAATTATATTGATTGTTAAAGTAACTTAAAATTAGTATAAATATATATGTGACTTTGTTTCATATAAATATTTCAAGTAACTACCAATGAAAGACCGAGAAATTATGAAATCATCAATCTCTCTGACTTTCAAAAGTATTCAAGAACAATCATTCTCGGCTTTGAGATTAAACCTTACCTTGTTAGTAAATATTTACGAAATTATACGAAACTATTGAGTGTTTGACAAAGATAAGGATTATTACATTTTAAGTAAGCTCAAAATTCAAAGGAATCCTGTTTCAATTTCCAAGTTGACCAATCAGTGAAAATATTAGTAACTTTGGCACTACTAAGTCTGATATCGGCTTCTTAATCAAAAACAGATCTCGAGTCTCCTCCCACGAAGTATTAACAGAAGTTGCTTGCGCTTACTTGGATGAGATATTAAAAACTATTTTTAGCCAACGGAAGACGTTTTGATTTAATATAACAGATGTGCTCATCCCGACTGGATACGGTCCGTCGCGAAGCCTTTGAGTTTGTCACAGGACTCAAAAGAAAACTGTCAACAAAGGATTGTTATTGCAAGTGTACTGAAACAGTATAAACAAGTTTGACAAATTGAGCGTAGACCTCCGCTGTCAAGAAATACTTCGTTTTGCTGTAGTTTGTTTTAGTATTAAGAACATCAAAGCGTGCTTCAGATTTATCTATCAGCCACTAACATGACGTGTTGGGAAAATTATTAAAACATGCATCGTGACTCGATGTTTCATGGAACATACATACGCATTGGGTGAATAATATTTTGGACCCGCATGTTTTAAATTCTCGCCTACATGACACTTTATCACGTTTACTTTTCTTGAGACGCTCTTCAAACGAAGATTAATGAACTGAATTGAAATTGTTATAATTATTTATATTTACATTTTAAAATCATACTGTATTTATGGGATCCTGTATAATGACGATATATTCATAAAATTATTCTAGCTGTTAACGAAGATATGACACAAATATTTCCGTTGTTAGTAAGGTAATACGTTGAAAAATATATAGTTATTTAATTTCTGAATTTTGTCATTACTACTTGTCAATTTTAATTTTTTAAAACAGAGTGATCATCATGTTCTTATAAGTTCATCATATCAGAATGTTGTATTCCAGTTATGCAATGAATTTATATACATATGTTATCCACTTAAATGGTGATGTATGTTAATGACAATCTTCATGCATCTAGGGGCAACTCACAAGGACCCTTCACAGCTCACTCCCCGAATTCATTAACCTTAAAAGATTTCACCTACTTCTCTCCTACGGCATTGCGGTAACGAACTTTCCTCGTGAAAAATTTTAAGCGTCCGATCAAAAATCGATGAAGATATATGTCAGAAGAGCCAGACCGATCAAAAAAGATAGTTGGTGACTAGATTAAATTTCGCCACGTCGCGAAAAAGCATTAAAAATATATAAATATAACCATAGTTGTATTTCAGACTCAGTACCAACTTCAAACGTTTTAGTACGTATTATTATATATCATAAGTCAGCATATAATACATATAGGAGACATATAGTATATATAGAAAGGTGAATAAGCCTTCATAAGGTAATGTGTTCAATACCTTAGGTACTCTTCTTTTTGAAGTCGGTGTTTTTACTAAAAACCTTTTTTTCTACCTTTAGTGGAAATATTGTAGAGTAATAATAATGTTATTACAAAATGTTTTATGTAACGAAATAAGTAGCTTACACATTTGATTACAAGCGCTACGTCTGTCGAACACACTACTAAGTAGTTTCTGTCGACTAATCTCAGTGTTACCCTTAAGTCCTAATGATTAAGAGCTACCGTTGCGTTGAGTTCAACATCGTGGCATTATGACTTCTAAATGCACACATTTCAATGATGAAATAATAAAAATAAGTGTCGTTGAAACCAAAATCCTGCTTTTCGGCTACAAATAAATAACAGAGATATTTATCAGTTTTCATTAATACCTACAAAATTTATGAATAGATGATGGAGCTAACTATAAAACTTAAAAGCGATTTTGAATACAAATTTTATCATGAATACAATAAATATTCTTGTTACAAAGATTAAAGACTCAACACCGAAACTAAGTAAGATATTTAAAAAGGCATTGCTCTAAATCAATGACAATCACCCAATTGTCGTAATAGCTTTTGTTTTTAAACAATAGGCAATGGAATTCTTGAGTCGCAACGAAAAAAACTTATCGTGTGAAAATCTGAACCGTCAGCAATCAAGGACGGACGAAGCATGTAATTTAATACTTTCTACTGACTTGAACGCTACATTCAAAGAAATAATTACACGCTTACTGCTTATCTGACGGCGTATTTGACAGCTCAATATTCATTTGGCAAAACATTTACAATCTGATGCGTACAGGAACAAAAGGAACACGAAAGAACATCAACAGAACAATCGAAACAAGAAGCGTCCAAAGACGCATATTTCGTGAGCTGTTTATGTAAATTAATTCATAATAAATATTTTGATTTCATGCTAACGAGTAGTTGAAGTCGAACGCCGCTCGTTCGACTCTCGTTAGGACTGAATACGGAGCGGCATTAGCATAATTCTCTTATTTATTGCAAAACCCTTTATTATTTTGTATTAGTCGTAGCATTATTTCCGCATAAAACAAATTTAATATAAACTTCATCTTATATTTAAATTATGTCGTGTGATATTCTGACTAAGGTATCACATTTAGTATTTAGGAATAAAAAGCTTTTTGCCTTATCTATACAATGTAAAGTTCGATATACTTAATTGTATTTATAATTCATACATATGAACATCCTAGGAAATTTATTTAGCATCATCATTCTGAAAGTGACCAAGAAGTAACTTAACATGAAACAGATAATTGCAAATTTTAATATTACGGCAATGCGTCGGTCATGTCCTTTTCGTTTTATATGTTTATTAGTGATCGTGACAATTAACAAAATTGTGGCTTATGTGTTATTATATCTTGTATTAAGAGTCACGCCATTATAATGTTTATAAATGTATATTGCTACTGGGTTCGTACTTATTTGAAACTCTACTAAAATATTATGGAGCATTTTGGAATACCCAGTATAACATCTGTGTTCAGTCACTTTATACGTGCAAATATCACTTAGTTACTGTTCCAAAAATACTTATTGTAATACATTTTTCTATAAACTCATCGCATATTTTTGTGATTTCATCCCACCTATGTATCGACCAAAGTAATAAAGGAGAAAAAATAAAATGAAAAGATGCTAATGAACCAAGCTTCCATCTTGGATGATCATTATTAAAGCCATACGGGCCGCCAAATATGAAATGCCGTGCAACAGAACGCGTGCCTAAAATGACAGAGTGAATTTTCATTTACAATTCGGTCACACACTCCTGTAGCAAAATAAAGAAGTAAACGAATCACATTTGAAATTCGTTTTTAAATTAGAACTTTTGAAGCGTCTGCTCGTGTAGCATTAACCGAAAAAAGGATAATTATTCTTAATTGATAAAACTTATTGCAAATAGAGTTTCTTCAAATTACATCTATTTTTACTAGCCTTTTTTATGTTCGTAATTTATTTCCTAAATCTTATATATACCTGTCTAAAGATTTCATGATTTATAATATCACCCATACAATCAATAATTAAACTGAGACAAAATAATCTCCTATTACATGTTACGAAACTAAAAATATTCAAGATCCTCTCAAGTGTTGGCTTCTGGCAAGGCAAATATTTTTTTAACACTTCATTCAATAGTTTCTTTCACGCCTGCCCCAGTTAGCTACCACACACTGCGATGGCTAATGATGAGAACGTCATGTAGAGATGTAAGAACGATTGTAACTTGAAATATCAAAAGAAATTCTTTTAGTATCATTTAATGAACCAATATCAAATTGCAAAAATAAAATCATTACAAATTGGCGCGTCTAGCGTATATTGATACGCGTATTTTTCACTGCATATCCAAATAAACATTGATTGGCACTTAATTAAAATTAGTACATGTAATCTAACGGATTCTGAACAAAAACGGTAATAAAAAGTAGAATGTCTTAGATTTAAGTGATCAATTATACCTTTGAATTTTAAGCACCCACATTTGATTCGGTTATTTGTGAATATTAATATTTCTGGTGTAATTAGTTACAATCTTTGTATAACAATATAACATATTGTCATATTTACACAGAACTATCTCCTATAACCTACAACCAGAACACAGAAGTGCAGTTTATTTTTTTAATTTGTATTTATTTCCGGCAAGTAATACAAACAAAGAAAGCCAATATCTCAAACTTCGACCTGTATTGAACCGTAAGGCTGGGAGTAGCAATCAATCATACTGTGCAAACATGGGACCCATTATATTGGACAAACACATCAGCTAACCTCTAGCACCAACTCCAAATATTTCTTTCCAGTTTGATGGACATTGGGTAAGAATTGTGTAGGGTTTTATTTGAGACGAGTAACCAACCCTCACTTCGCTTCGGGAACCTAATTTTATTAAGTTCACAATTAGTAATCAAATTCTCATTGTTATTTTATTTTAGTTTTTGAGATTATTACAACATATTTTACATAATATTATGTATACTAAAAATACTCTAATAGCTTTCTTAAGAAGAGTGATGTTCACAATACATATTAATACTAAAAGAAAATCTAAACTGATTGTACCAAATTTAGAACCGACAGAAATGCCATACTGTTTATTAAAAACTTATTGGACTGACATTTATTCGCGGTCACCTACAGAAATGGTGCGTGCAAATTATGTACCCTAAAGGTAACAATGATGATCATAAAATAACTAACAATTAGAACACAATTTGTCAGTTGTAAGTGTTCAACAATGTTCAAGAACTAAGAAGGTGGTCGTGTCGGTAACCTTCCGTATATCGGCGAGTACGTCGATATTTGAAATGTACATAATTTTAACCTTATTGTCGATAAGCAATACAAAAGTTTCCTTTATAACGACGACAATTATTATTAATGAGGTAAAAAAAAGGTATCATATATTCTGGTTTAATAGAATATCGTATCGGCAACAAACTTAACTAATTAGTCATAATATTATTCAAACGCGATTCATTTGTATACCGCAAACCCTTGAACCGTAATATCATAAACATAAAACCAAACAAAAAGATTCTTAAAAGCGCACTTTACACGCTAACTGTATCGTATTACGTTTGTAATTGCTTGGACCTAAGCCGTTGAGCAAATGGCTAATGCAACGATTTACGCATCAACTAATCCGCAAATTGGTGGAGCTTTGTCGGCGGCAAGCTGCCCGTGTCTGCGACGTTTATTGAACATGTATTAATAAGCTTCGGCGAGGCGACATTAACTGATATTGGCTAGAATTTTAATGACCTGTGAAAGTTTAGTTAAGTAAGTCATACAAAGGTTTACCAGCCAAGACTTATATACATATATATGTTGTTACTAATCTAATATAAAATTAACTCCAGCTGACAGCCCGTTAACGTTGTACTGAATGAGGCAACGTACATGTGGTCAGATATTTATGGGTGGAATGGAATAATGGTAAAAAATATTTGAGCGATTCCGTAAAAGGACAGGATTAAGGATTCGCTGCTGATTGTTGCTGAATTGCAGGCATTAAGCTATTTGCCAAGTCAACGGAAATCATAACAATTTTTAATTAAGTGTCGCAATTTCAAACATAATGTTATTGAAGTATAATAAGGTAAACTGTAATATAATCGAGGAAGTCCAGGAAGTATTGAAGAATATCGCAGAAGAGATTCATTTTTACAATAATTGTTAAAATCGCAATAAAGTGATGTCAAACGTTAAAATTAAAATGTTTAGTTGGTAAAGTATAGTATTCGCAACCCCACGTAATTTGTTTCAATTGTGACATTTTGGTGCTTTTTAATTATTTAGTGGCCAACATTAAAGTTCAAGTTCTATTCTTACTTTGTAATATTTCAATAATAAAAACATTGAACTTTTCGTAGCTTTTCACTTCATAGCTAGTATGAATTAATGAATAATTTATCTTCCTTTATAGTTTTTAGAAGTAGTAACGTTTGTTAATCAAACTTCAAATATGCCTTATACATGTAATTGATTATTGATGTCCAAGATTTATAACCTCGTAAAACCGAGTGAATTTCAACCAGATTAACTACAACCACAAAATGCTTTACTCAACGCTCAGCGATTCACCCAAACAGGACCCTTATGTAGCCAGACGCAGCAAGCGAAACAAAACCAATATAATTTTGTGTAAACTTTTGTATACGACATTTTAATTACTTTGAACACAGGCTTCAGGCTTCCTAGAGTCCTAAATAAAAACTATTTAGCTTTGTACTTCGTAGGGCTTGACAAAAGTTTCATTCGGTTTTTTATGAATCACGCGTTGTAATTTTTTTAGAGTCCAGTATTTTTTGGAGCCCAGTGTCGAGTGGGAATCACATTATGACATTTAATTAAGTTTAATAAGTTTACATATTCAACAGACACAAACAGCATTGGCGGGAGGAAAGTCTTGATAGGTGGACACAGGACATTTGATATTAGTCATTGGTATACTTTGTTTACGTCTTGTTATCTTCTGAGTTTTTGAAACCATACTGCGATAGACTCGACTTAAGATATGTTATCCCATGGCACTTTGTACTTTTTAGAATCTACATATTCCAATCATTGGATTCTATATTATCGTCATGCGACTTACTATGATTGTTATTGAAATTTTTGGGATAGTTCTTGATCTGTTTTATAACTTGTACTAGATGTGGGATACAATTATGTTAAGAGCTCCAAAGTAGTTGTTCTTTGATGCCTATTTCTTTTCTGTTTCCGTCGTTTTGCTCCTAAAGAGTATTTCTTAGGTCTGTAGTCAGTATCAAGACAGAAAACACAGTACAATCAAAAATTGTTGGCATAACTTTAAAAATACCAATACGAAACCAGCAGATCTATAAGTATTGATCCAATCCGACACTTGGACATCTGCAATGAAAGAAATGAAAGACAAAAACCTGCTAATGTCAGTCGCAATACTGTCTAGTTAAAAATAAGTTATATATTTTAGAAATTTAAATTATCTATCAACAAATCTGTTGACTTTATTATTACAAAAATATTTAGGTAAACAATAGGACGGTACAGTTAAGTTGTATTTACTGTTCAGTTGCGATTGTATTTAATTTCATACTTCGTCTGGCAAGCATGGTGAGTACACATCGCGTCATCTGGATCAATAAATTTAATTACTGACGTCATCACTGATGTAGGTATTAGGATCACTTGCTGGGTTGAAATATAATTATATTAATAGATCACTGAGCAGACATACGGGCGGTTATGTCAAAGTCAAATATTCGTGACATGATATTGTCATTACTGGCCACTAAAATGATTAAATGAAGCATAAAACTTAACGGGCTTTATTAAACGCAATGCACGAAAGGAAACAAGAAAACAAATTATCATTTTTTTTAAAGAAAATTCTGGTTTAAATAGGGGAAAGATTTTTACACCCGCTGTGAAATATATCTACTAACTAGCAAACTACCCTCGTTTCATTTCCGAATAAATATGCCTTAGGCTTAGAAATAGCACGCGCATTGTATTAGGACTGTTTTTCTTGTTCTATGAATTAGAAATTTAAATATTAATTTAAAACATTTTTATTTATTGACGGATTTCAATGAAACGAACTTTAAGTATTAAATAGTGCTTATTGCAATACAAACAGATAAACTGACAAAAACCTGACTACTATTGTTTTGCGTTTTTTTCCTTTAATAAAGGCACCTAGTAATAGCTTTTCTCATATATCGTTCATGTATAGAAAGCGATAATGTTAATGTGTAAGGTAAGTATAAGATAGCCGTGATCATCAATCATGAGGTCATTGTTGTATTAAAAAATATATTAGCGACTTTTCGGGCATCTCAATATTACGAACAGTTTAGTTGTTCGGTAGTACGGGTATCCATCCATTCTTCACAGCTCGAGGCGCTCTCTGAATATCTGTCGATGATTAGCAACCGACCTATCCTGATGGAAGTCGCTTAGCTTTGCCCGAGTACCGCTCATTTGAATCCTGGTGGAACTTTCTGATTAGCTTAAACTCTCATTTCAATGACGTATTTTTACAAGCTTCGATTGCAGTGTCAGCGACCCAGTAGTAAGTAGGCATCACGTTTCCACGTTCGCCGATGATCGTTGGTGATACATTTAGATTTATAGAAGTGTAGGAACGGTAGTGACTTCATAGTATCAGGTGACCCATCTGTCCTTTTGTCGGCTATAGACAGGAAACATATACTGATAGAAATAAAATCCGAAAGATGCATACTCATCTAGATAGACTGCACTCCATAATCTTGGTGCACTCAATTAAAAAATATTTAAGGGCCCGAACACACCTGGCCGTGATAAACATCGCAACTATTATGAAACTCGAGAAATTTGAACCTCAATTTTGACAACAAAAAGGCCATAATCGATTTTAGGCACACAAAGGGAGTATTATATTTGACAAGTCGACTGTACAAACGTTGTTTGCGGTAGAGATTATTTCGGTTGAAATGAATGAAAGCAAAACACGATCCGGTGAATATGTTGGTCGTAATTGAAATACGAACAACGCCCTCAAGGGCGATTTTTTTTTTTTCCACGCAGTCGTCGATTTAGGCTTGAGTGCGGCTCAAATTCATCTCAAGAATTCGATTTCAATTAAATGACGGGTTTAAAAAATATTCAAATGGTTTAATTCAGCAGCCAGTAGCAAAAATAATAAAATTAAGAGTATCTACTTAAATAAAAACAATTGTCTAGAAAAATATATATTATACACCTCACTTGTATAGCGTGATGAAGTATGTAAAAATCCGCCTTATCCATCATCATCATTGTCAGTATCAAGAAATCCATAAATTGCAGTAAAAAACCTTCAGTGTCATTGATTTATCGATCAATGATTAAATTCAAAAGAGAACTTTGAAGTATAATAAAAACCGCGATCGAACTGACCCAACTGCTAGCGAACTCATCTAGTATTACTGAGCCACTGTAACCTACATACCTTTTATATATTAGATATTATATCGGTTAAAGTGAATTAGATAGATAAGAGCAGTTACATATTATATATTTGATAATTAACTTTATGTACTGCAAATCTTACTTTTGTGTCTGGGTAAATTGTAGCTTCTATATTTTATTGATTAAAATTGGAACAATGGAGCGACAGAATGTCCAGGCGACAAAAAAACTAACATTGGGCTATGGGAGAAGACCACAGGTCTGTTATTCTGATATTGCATATACTGTCTTATAATCTTAAACAATACATGTAAGTGGTATTCAAGCTTTATAAATTATTTATATATATATATATTAATTTATAAATTTTATATTCATACATCAGGATGGATTCTATATGTGTAAATCGATATAAAAAAATAATAATAAAGATCTATTACATCCGATTCTGATTTTAGTACATGCATCCGAGAGTACATTCCGTTTCCCGTAAATAATTAAGTTTTTTTTAGTTTTGAGTTTGGTTTTTTGTTAAACTATGCGCTTGCTCTTTGTGTTCGAAATTTCAGGCCTAGACGTTTCGAAGATTACGGATAGGTACATTTGGTCGTTGAATATTTGAAATTTGAAATAAAATATTATTTGTGTTTCTCAAAGTGGACCGTGTAATTTGACATACCTTAGAGAGATAATAGCATTTTTTCAATTTTTAATTTTCTATAATATTAATAACTAATTTGTTATCAGTACTTATCTGTCCGTCGTTAGATATCCACACTATATGCATTTAATTTAGACTTTCTCAATTCGGTAGATTTGGAACAAATCGCGTGTGGTGATGTCTTGAATAATCTTTTACATATTTTGCATCTTACGAAACCTACTAAAGATAAGATAACAAGTGTGATTATGATCCCGTCTCAGGCAATCCAAATAAAAGTTCTACCTCCCATTAAAAACCAGTTATTTCCTGAATCATGAAGCCTTTTTGGTAAGTAATGATTTATATTTTAATTAATTACCTATTTTATTCCATATCATCGGACCGCCACATGCTTCCTGACGGTTTAATCAAAGGCCAGGTGGACACTTATCTGATTTTCCACCTTAAAAGGGTTCAGAGGACATCGCGATAAACACTGAAATTTGTTTGTGAACCCTTTTTGGCTTAACGATGTTTAATGTAATCAGTTTTAAATTAAATGTAAAGTTTTTTTTCAAACATCAAATAATCGTCTACATTTAAATGAGTTTTTATCAAATAGCTAAGTATATAACATTATGAATAATGGTAAGCAATTAATATTAGAGAGCGACATAACATATATATGTTCTATAAGATTATACTTCAGTTACATATAAAAACTAGCGAAATAATCCGCATGTCAGGACTTTACGCCCTTACTTCCGAAACGAAAATTGAATGTCAACTCACAAAAAAAATTCCCGCTCTTATGTGTAACCAGATAGGCTGACAAATCGTTGTCATAAAAAACCGTGAGAACGGTGATCAGAACAAATGACGATCAAAATAAATACACATAAAATATTTGATATTATTTCGACCTTTACATTTGTCTTGAAAACAAAAATTTTGCACATAACATTTAAAAAGCGTTAGGTTTACATATTGTTAGGATAGCAATGATGTCAAAAAAAATGTTCTCCAGAATGCAGGTAAGCATTTTAATTTCACAAAGGTTGATAAACCGCGAGTGAATGAACTTAAAAATCAACTTTACCATTTACTAGAACACCACCGTCAAACGAGAGTGCTATTCTAAACGGTAATGATAAATGTTCACAATAACAAGTATTAACATCATCACATGCTCACTCGCTGTTTAACAAAACCTATTTATCGTAATAACTTACTCGACCAACGAACCGTACAGCACGAACAATGCATTGCCCATACGTCAAACAGCAAAATCAGCGCTCTCAACGCGTACACTATCAATTTGTCATCGAGATTCCGCGCGGGTGTAGACGATTTGATCGTAGGTACTAACGACAAGTTCATAGCTATGTAGCCGGTGTTTGGTAATTAAGCACAAAATTTTTGTAATGTTGGTAATTTGGACACATACTTTGGTGAAAGGTTATCATTGGTAGGCGGTATTGAGTTTGTTCGTAATTAGAAAGTAGTTTAACTGACTTATCGTACGATAATTCATAACCAATAACATTTAATTGCAATTGTTTTCTGTAATTATGACTTGTATGTGATTAATGGCTATGAGGTTTCATTCCCGACTCCAGAACGTTTGGTATACCTTTGAGTTGAATGAAATAAATAATAAATGAAATAAATGACCTAAGCACAAAAAGTGATTGCACTCGTATAGTAATTATAGTATATGTGGTGACAAATTCTTGTTTTAAATAAACACATCTCCGTGAGTTAAACTTTCAGAATATCTCTGGCACACGTAGTTCTAAAAAATATAACCATCAACAAAACTACAAAACAAAGCTACCAGCATCACCGCTATCAATTTGTCATCGAGATCCATCTGACGGTGTGGACCATTTAAGTGCGTTATACTAATGGCTCTCGATAGAGAACCAAGATGGCTATGGCTTCTAGTTATAAAATAATATTTAACTCTAAATAATAGGTACTATTACAATTATAAGCCAACATGTAGCCAACTAATACACAGATATTTTTAGTCAGACAATAAATAAACCATTCAAAACGTGTAAAAGTAAGTTTTAACTTAAAAAAAAACATGAAAAAAGATACACGAAATTGAACTTATTATTAACATAGAAAACGAAGTATGTGCTTCAAAAGCCATAATAGCTTTATTTGTTTCCACCAACAAAGAACACATCCTTAAATTACCTTGTAATCGATTAAAATTGAATTCAAACAACAAAACACTGCGTCAACGAATCGAGTTGAATCGAGACAATAGTAGACCCCCCGGAAACTGGATTAACGCTTGTCAACTTGATGAACGATGTGCGTAAGTTACACGACAATGGAATGTGGGCATCCGTCCCATTTGCTCCCACTACGTCCGATACGCATGGCAGCTATTAATTAATTATGAATCGTTTCCCCAAAACAGCATTTCAAGCAAATCGTTCCAAACAATGGACGTGTATCTTGAATAATACAAATAGGAATCGAAACGCTAGTACAAAGTTGTGCTTAACTTGCTTCGTGCATCTTGTTCTAATGCATTACATGTCACCGCATAGACAGGGACAGCAATAAGGATAGCTACTGGTCATGCCAAAATTCTTGATCCAAAAAAAAACAAAAGTGGTCTTTTTCTCTGATCTTAGCGCGATCTGTAAAATGTTTCACTCAAAATGAGTAACATTTAATATATTATAAGGGCTACATTTTCTTATATAAAAAAATAGCCGTTGGGGGTATGTCTTCAATAGTTTGAACCATTGTATTTTTAGTCACGTTTTTGTGTCCATTCAACCATTTGTACGTTTTGTTCCCGTGAATCAATTTTACGTGCTCTTTACGTATTCTTTTGTATCCAATTGTTTCAAACATTATATGAATAACATTAGACTTAACAACATATATATTTTTGTATTCATTTCAATGTTTATAGTTTGTGAATTTATTATTCTCAAAATTCTTTTTTGATGACTTTCAAAGCGTATTTATCTTCTTTTTAAGCTTATTTTATGACAATATTTATATTGTAATGTTTTATAAATAAAATCAGCATTGATAGCCTAGTGGCTTGAACGTGACTCCCGCACTGGAAACTCGAGTTTGAATCCGGCACGCATTTATAATTTATCACATAATGTACATATTACAAACAAAACATCGTGAGAAACCCTGCATAACTAGAGTCATCCATAAAGTTTTCAAAGGTGTGTGACATCTGCCAACCAGCACGCAGTCAGCGTTAGAGATTAACGCTTACATCAATCCTCTCTTAGTTTTAACAGGAGTAAATACAACATACAAAATAATCTTATATGATGTATTCCAGTACATACAAGTAATAACTTATCAATATTCGCATAGCCCAAAAGTCAGAAGCTCATGTATAATCCTGAAATTTAAATCACTGTTATGAAGCATAGCATACCTTATAACTACGTTTATCACGAGAGAATACTCAGTTTTATTAGAATACTTAGGTAAGAAAAGTGACTTACAACTATTACCGCGCCGTTCCTAAGGTCTGCGCCGACCGTTGGGTACAATTTATTGTTTAATCACAAGCACTCAGCCGCCGCGGTATTGCGTCGGTAAATTGTAGCAAGCGTCAAACTAAGTGGATTTAGGAGTCATATTGGATGTGACGTGAATTTGCTAAGCTTTGATTATCCTAATATATATATATATTACACAAAATAATTCATAACATAACAAAATAATGCAAGACATGATTCGTCTAGGAATTCAAAGCACTTATCACCTATATGTGATAGCAGAATATAATTAGATCATATATAATACTATACATGTAAGGTTTATAAAAAGTTTCTTAAAATTATTTTTAATATATAAATAACAAATATGCTAAGGAGTTTATACTTCGTTCACATTTATTTTACTCAACATATTTTAATGAATTAATAATTTAATATTACAGGCCTCTCCAGTGATTTCAATATAATCTAAGTTTACACCCAACACAAACGTTTCGTTATTACCGGGCTCAATGTACCGTGGTAAATTTGGTCGCTTGTACACTCATGGTTGTCTCTTGACGAAATTCGATCGTGAATCATGGGTCAATAGATGATACATCACCAGGTAAATAAAGAAATGTTATTTGTTATTATTTACATTGCGTACAAGTGCATCCCTACAGTATTGTGATTCTCGTGTTATGTGTGTCTCTCTGTCTCTCGACTAATGATCCTACACTACTATATGATTTAAGTCAGCTGTTCTGTAAAATCACTCCGACAATTGAATATTTTAAGTACCTAGCAAACAGGCAGCTGTTGATGTGATGTTTTACATCATCTAAATAACTAAGTTTAAATACATCAATCCTGTTTATTAAAGAGTATATATCCATATTTAAGTTCAAGTCAACTTCGGTTCAATGCGGTGCATTCTGCTGAACAACGGTAAAAGCGCTTGATTCTTTCAATTGGAGAATTTTGGGTTCCATATAACGCTGTTTATTCTCGATAGTACTGTCGCGTTGCGGTAATATTCTTTACGTGCCTGGCTATCTAGGAACGGTTGCTGTGATATAGCCAATTAATTACTATTGTTAACAGTACCTTCTTGGCTGGCGATGCGTCACAAATTTTTTGGTACTATGGAAGGATAGGTGGCGATAACCACATGTCAAATGACTCGCGTGCTATTTTTTTTTGTATTGACGAAAAAATGTGACAAAATAAATCACAGCAATTGTTGTTTCTCCTGATCATTTATTTGCACTAATTTGTCATAGATAATCAGGCATATCTTGTTTTTCGTTAACTTGTATGTATAGAGACTTGTTTATCGGCAAAAAATTCAAAGAAATATACCTATATTATCATAGTCACTCAGTCATAGTTGTTTCAATAATAAATTCTAGATATATCCAGTTTTTCCTAAACTTCAATGTTGTGAGCATACACAACACACGGTCTTAGTTAAGAGAAAGAATTGTTAAATGAAGATTATTGACGTTCAAGATATATGACGCTTTTGTATTAAAATAAACTCTAACCTGGTATTACACAAGGTATCTGATGACGTTTTTTTAACACAGCGACATAAAGTTCCCATGAGTCTCCGGGGGTTTAATTTGTCTGCCTGTCATAAAAGCAGCCCCTCTCCCTATTCTTTGTAATAGTCCCAAGTCTTTTATTAAACGCGAGAATCGCCGTCGGTGTGTGGTCTTTTAGATATTAAAGATAAGATCACCTCTACGATATCCTTGTTAAAATATTTTTGGGGGAACACCTCGGCATTTCGGGCAGCATGTAAAAAAGTGTGACTAATCTTGACAGCATTGGTTCCAAGTTTTGAATTCTTGACGTTTTAAAAATTAATCCTATTACCTCGACATGTGTGCTAGCAGGTGATTCGAAGGTTCAAAATATAAAGTTCACAATTGCTGTCACTATTGTAATGATAATGAAGTGCTTTAAGATTGGATTAGTTAATAAAGTGAAATAAAATATCAACATGTATAAAGCTTTTTCGATACAAAAGCGCATGTTACCTCAAATCCTGGCAGTAGGTTTCCATATATTGCTGTTGGTGTAGATCAAACACGGCAATTCTCACTGCTTGCAGAAGCACTGTAGGGAGTTACAGAATCCATTTAGTTTAATTACATATTTCATGACAATTATAGCTAATGTCCTTGTACCATGTTACGTGTTAAAAACATTCCGTAGGCCAAATTAATTTTATTCAGATCTGTAATCTTTCAAATAAATAAGTATGAAATGTATGACAGTATTGTTTGGTAGGTTGTCATATAATTATAGCAATCCTTACGTGATGCCCCACCACCAAACAGGTTGGTAACTATCGCCCCTTTCGGCACCCTGTTCTGCCAGCGTGGGCTTGGAAGGAGTATTCGAGGCCGCCCAATACGGCCTAACATTATTCTTCGTCATGATTATCAGCATAAGAAGTTTAAAGTTCTATTTTGAAGTGACGAATTGATCACAAACAATCATTATTATCATAAGAACTGAAAATTAATAATACAATACAAATTAAAATAAGAACAGTGCATTTTTCGTTACACTTTGTCAAGCAAAGACAAATGTTACAAGATACATGATTTGTCTCCTGTTGCGTTATCTAAATAGAAACATGTTACAAGGGAGTTTACTAAAATGAATTCAATTCTTTTTAAAACAAAAACTATGTAAATTATTTAAAATTCGAACAATTGCAGCTACCAGCGTTCGAAATTCAAAAGATTTTGTTGTAACAATGTTTTCTTTATTGTATAACTAAAAGAAGTTAAAGTTTTTTTAAATTGTTTCTGATCATTCCGGGAACAATATGAAGTCCCATAAAGACAATACAGAGTTTACAAGAGCTACTAGTCTTTGGACGCGTGCCATAGCATTGTTCGAAGATTTGAACAAGGTTTGAACAGTAGTTATTATGTTAAAGTTATGTTAAGTATATCTTGTTTTGTTTCTTTACGTACTTAAATGAAATGCATTGTTTTCATTCTAATATTTAAATCGACTCTACAGGTTAACAAATCGAGTGCAAAAGGATTAGTTTCAATAAAGAATCCTGTGTTTGTATTTCCATTAAAACAGTTTAGTATTTTTGGTTTTTGAACTAAATGTAGAATTTCTAAGATTTTATTATACGCCTCCTTTTTCACCCTCACAAGCGTATCTACTTCTCTTCAACTGCCCGCTATGTCTGTTTATTTATTATCTTTTATCAGAGTTACCCAATGTACTTAATTACTATTGTATATTATAATAAGTCTTCAGAATTTTTTCTTTGGTTTTGTATCATAAGTGAGTGATCAATTGAATTCATCGACAAATGATATAAATAGCAAAATGAGTAGGTATACGCTTTGGAATGAACCAATTGTATAAGGCACTCGTCAAGCCATACGGAAGTGTTTAGTGATGTAAGAACTTCCGACACCCACGTAGCTCATCAACTTCTCTATCAACGCACTAGAGCAGCATCGTGGAGTACTTTTCCGTTCTCCTCGAGTACGAACAGATACCTTTTACTCGCAGCGATTACGTAATATGTTTAAAATAGAAGACAGTAAAGAGATTTCGATTTAAACCAAGCATTTCCGATGAATAATATCTGCTAAAATGTCCCATTGAGTAAATGTATCAAAACTTGATCATATAGTAAAGGAATCAGGTATATAGTGTTAAGTAGAACTACTCAACAGACAACCGCAGCCATTTGTATTGTCGTAAGCACTACGTCAAACAACGACCGTTCGGTTACATCACCGCGTTGTATTAGGCCCGTGATGTCGAAAGTATATTAAAGAATTTCTGCAGAAGTTTCCTCTGCCTTCCGACATTTCCGATTTAGGCGTTGAATCGTAGAATTAACTGAAAATAAGTAGTCCATTTTAGCCGATGCAGATAATATGATGTCTATGAATACTATAAAATACAAATCTAATCTGGGCTAATCACTACTAGAATAATCAGCTGGATCTTGAGTTCGCACTGCTCAACATGGATTTGCCAAAAGAGTAAAGGTCAGTAGACGATGAAATAGAAAGTTTTATATCACCCAAGGCCTCCAATAAGGCTTACTGCTTACTATAATGGTTTTAATATAAAAACCGAAATAACCTAATTTATGTATGAACATAAATTAAATATGAAGTCCAAGTTTCCAACGGTCATTTGTTACTGATTTATTTTCTTACTTACTTATATCAGATAAAGACTAAAATTCTATTTGACGTTAAAAAATATATAGTATTTAACAGTAAACCAGAATAACATGTCAAATTATAAGTTCGTAGGTCAAGTAAAAACCCTCCCACTCTTTAACATAACAAATCGTCTCTGGCTACAATCCGTTGTGATATGTCGACGACTCTAATGTCCAATTAATATACCGTTTTTCGGTACCTCGGTAATTTATTGTGTACTGTTCGAATATATTATCATTAGTTTGACACTCACTGCCTATTATAACCTGACCGATCATTAGATGTGTCCGATAAATTGTGATAGCGTTGGGAGAATTGAGATATTGACTGCCAATAAATTGTGACGCTACCGTGTGCGGTGTTGTTATATCGTTTTATTGGGATGCTGTAAAAGGTTCGAGTGTATTTTTTTATCTTATTTAAAATAAGAACAATATTACCTACTTATTGATTTTTTGTCGTCTGAGCTATCTATACTGATTAAAAATCGCTTAAGGATGTTCGCACAAATAATCACATCTGTTGACATCGATGTTTTCATTTGGGCAAAGTCAGAAATCGAATTGAATTGTCTACTAAGACTTTTTAATAAAGAAGTTTAATATATACATTTATTTGGAACATTATAAAGAAATGAATGATATAGTTAGTTAAAAATCTCAACGCTTCACCTAATTTTTTTTTTTGTGGTTGAGAAACCTAGTATCAATTTATACATATAATAAAATTCGAACTAATCGCTTTCTGTACATGAAGGATGTATTAAAATAATAATTATAGAATTTTTATTAGTTAAAATTTTTGTCTGTTCGTCTGAGCGTTAATCTCTGCTCGCTAATCTCAGAAACGGCTTAACCGATTTCGTTAAGTTTTCACTAATGTATTGGAGTGAGCACCAGTTAATATTTAAATTTTTCGTTTCATTGCAGTTCCTCCATAGTTTAAAAAGCTATAAAGAGAAAAACCGAGTAATGAAACATTGCCAAAAAAACATCAGTAAAACTACGCCTTACGTTTAAAATAGTAAGTAGTTTTGCTAAATAAATGATTTTAAATAAAAAAATACAATAAATTAGAGTTATAATCAAAAAAAAAAACCATAAATTATCCACACAGACCATTTATTTTAAAAGCTATAAATTTATAGCTTACATAAACGGATCATTTCGTGAAATGTATCACATGGTCAAATGAACACAACACGTCCGACGTATCCTCACCATGTAATGTTTTAATGGCAGTGTAAAACAAAACACAACTGTTCAATAATGGTCGTTGAAAACATGCCGACACGGGGTTTCACTTTAGGGAACCTAACTTGTATTTTTTGTCAATATAAAATGAGCTTTTCAAAAGCACAATTTTAGTCAACGTTACCTTTGAATTCAAATGGAAATCTTTTTAAGTCTGTGTGTGTGTGTGTGTGTATTTTTTTTTATGTGTATCATAAAAAACTCTTTCATTTATGTACAATATATTGAGTTTTGAATCTAAATAGACTCCAAACATAATAAACATGAATAATAACAAAAATAATAACAATGAATAAACGGATCTTTCCAAACGAAATTTTCTTGTTTAGCAATAAAAAATTAAATAAATTACTTTTAAGCAAGAGTAAAAAAAGGATAAAACTTTTTATACGCTGATTAATGCAACCTAACAGTAATAAATAACCCCCAAAAGCAATAAATATTGTAAAAAAAAATATATATAATTTTCTCCATTACTTTTTTCCTACCTAATTTGGTACAATATTTTGCGAACTGAAGGAAAAATATATTCAATGGAAATCGAATGTACTCTTACGAATATAATAAAGACAATTTCACATGATGTCTTAGGTCATTCAATTTAACTTAGTTCAGACGTACAAACTGTAAATGCGATATAATATTACGTGTCGTATGGTTATAATTTGAGGTCCAAATGACCTCAACAACAGGAATGAATAAACCATGTTTTTTTTTTAAGGTAATAACCGGCAAACGAGCAATGGAGCCACCTGATGGTGAGTGGTCACCGTCGCCCATGGACATCAGCAAGATCAAAGTTATCACTGATGTGTTGTCGGCCAGGAAATGAGAAAAAGATAAAAAAGAGAGAAAGTACTGGCTCTCAAGCCTCCACCTGGAACACGATGTGTGGTTTGGCGGCTGACTCAACCAGGAGAGTAGTAGCCAGCCAGGCAGGCGTAACGGAAAGATAATAATACGAATAATAATATTAACGACTTAATAATAATACTAATAATATAATCTTTACACAAAGCCCTACCACCAAGCAGGCTGGCTTCTGTCGCCTCTTACGACACCCTGTTTTGCCAGCGTGGGATTGGGGGGAGTATTCCAGGCCGAACCAATAAGGCGCAAAACGTGCTCTACCTCTGCAGAGAAGCAAATAATAGTACTGTGCTTACGGGTAAAAAATTATTTAAACCACTCCCTAGTATTTTGTTTGCTATTATTGTAATATTCATTCATATTCATGTCTTTTAAGGTACAATATTTATGTAATTTATAGACAGATTTTATTTATGTTGTTACAAAATTCGTGTTTCCAATACTCATGTGAACTTATGTGTTAAACCCAGGTCAAGAGTTAGAATCAACAAATTCGGTCTGAAACTCAATATGCCTAGTGCCTTGGAATGGTAGCATTTCGTAAATAAAAAATGGGATCGACCAGAGCTGTAGCACTTTTTTAAACACACTGTATATAAAAAAGTAAAATGAATTAATACAATACAATTCGATTTTGTTTTAATAATATAAATAATATACACAATTTGTCAAAACGAAAGTAAAATACTAGATAATAAGTGACGCAGAAATACCTAATTATGAAACTTTAATGATTTGTTGCTATATTTCACGAGTTTGAGTATTGTGTATTATTTGGTAGTAAAGGGAGATGAAATAAAATATTACGTTAATAAGTTTCTTCTCAAATTAATAATTTTATACTGCTTTAGAGAACAATTACTTTTGTCTTAATAAATTTAATCCCACGGGATCGCCCGTTGAACATTGCCTGACCGCAAATTGAGGATTTGTTGTCAAGTTCAATAACTTCTTGGCATCTCATTACAGACGAACTTTCACCCAAACTGCCATTGCTTTATATGTTGAGTTAAGTTTAGCTCAAGAATCCCAGGGTTTTAGAGTTTAAGCCGTAGTCAAGTAGTCAGTTTTAAATAATTTCCATTGAGGAAAAACACAAACTTCATTGTAATTAGAAGAAGGCATGGAGAAATTTAAGTAAGAGTTCCTTTCAGTTTAGGATTTGAAGATTATATCGTCGCGGGTATTAAACATGTTAAGTATAACGTAGTTTCGAGTTTTCAAACCGATGACCATAGAAATACAGCGTAGCGGTACATCTGATTGAAGGCGGTTCAAATGGATGAGTCGCATAGTCCATGGGTGATCTCAGCTGAACATCAGAACATTCCAAGTTTAGTAAGAAAGGCCAATAATATCAAAAATATGTCAAAAATTTTAGTAGAGAAGATGGGTTTATTTGGCTTAACTTATAATTAGCTCAAGCGTGGAATCCAGTGGTTAATCTATGTCAGGTGAAAACAGTGCCTGAAGATATCGTTACATTTGTGTGGTACCTACAACCATAGACATATTATACAAACGTAATAGACGAACGCTCATCTCATCAACGCGTCACTAAATCATAAATGTACATGTGTGTGAAAACGACATTTGTGTGAATGAATTTTAGTGATGATAGTGATCCACGTCTCTGCATTGTTGATATGATCGTGGACTATTGCATCACAGGTTTTTTGCTAAAATTAATTCGTTCTCTTGATTAATTATTACATGTTAAATTAAATAATATCATGCTAATTCTAGTAACTTGTCTTTATTTCACTTCATCTAAACTTAAGCTTACTGGACGAGATTCTTTGAATTTACATATTTTTTTTTTGTATACTGACTGAAATAAATCAAAACGTGATTAAAAGGTACGAAAAAACTCTTTATTGGTTTAAATTAATTATCTGATGTTAATCTTTATAATTTATTTTCCTCGGACATTAACTAACCAACAAATTATGTCGTTATAGATCCTTCATGGACAAGATGCCGGTGATTACGTAGAATGAAATAGTTGCCCTTAAAATAGGCACTGAAAACTTTGTGAGTAACCCAACGTGTTTGGTTCAACATTCGAATCCATTTTTCTTTTCGAATTGTATTTCCAGGAAACATTGTAGTTGTAAGATTTGTAATAAATATATTATCACATTTGCCTGACATTGTCATATAATAATTACAGATATAAAATCTGCCAAATATTATCAATCTAAGGAGCTTAATACTATTCAAAAGCTAAAGATGCACTTTTATAACAGTCGAATCTACTTTCTGTCCAATGTGTTTACAAGCTAAACATGAACAAATTATTTAATTATTTATACCTATTTAAAATGTATCCACTTATCGATAAATTTTGTGCAACCCCTATACGAAATGCTATCATTTTCACGTATTCAATATGTTTTTATCTTACATATAATTATGAAAAATAATTTATCATTCCTAAAATGGGGTATTTACTGCATCTTATTAATATTAATTTATATAATTTTAAGATCAACTTCTATGAAAATAAGCATCATGAAAGTTTTTCAATTACGCAAGTATATTAGATTTATGTCTAAAACGCTAAAGGAACGAGACATAAAGATGACAAGATCATCTGTCATTAGTGTTCGTCAACACCATGTCGTGATCGTGATACATGTATTTGAGTCGAAATATCGTTAAATAACAAAAATTGTGAGCACCCTTATAGAAAATAAAATCTATTATTTTTTTTTTTACTTTGCAATACATCATTGTAATGCTTACTAGTACTTAGTACTCATGCTACCGAATCATCTCAGTCCTCAGTGTATAACTCATAACTCGCTATAAAGTTTAAGAGGTCCACTACAACCCCTTATAACCGAGGGGTCTGGCGCGTTCTCCTCTCAGTCTACCAAGGAGATTTATAGAATAAGCTAATAAGTGACATGATTCCACGTTGTTTGGTTAATATTTATTTATTTTAATACTACCTAAAAATATGAATAAATATCATAAATAAATATAGATATTTTTAAGTATTCTTATAATTAACACTACGATCTATAACAAGATAATGATATAAAAATGGTGTTCGGAGTAAAAAAATATGTATCGGTCGCTTATGAAACAAGAACTAAAACTGTTAAATTAAAATAAATACTACTTTTACTCTTTATTGATTTCGTATTCAAAGTATACAAATAAAATAAAGTATTTCGTTTATTGCTTTGAACAATGCGATCTAATTGTGTAAATGTACCTGCTCTTGGTTGTGCGTTCACAGTACGCTTTAAAAATAGCAAAGCGAAGTGTTCTGTCATATGCTATCACTATGGCCGCGTACCGTTCATGTACGTTATGTATCGTAAGTATTATATATTAATATATAGTATACCGCATGTAGTATATATTATTTATTTTAATTTACTCTGAAGCTAGTAGCAATAGTTAAGTATGAAGTTACTTCAAAGAACTTAGTTATTAACATATTTCACTGCCAAGCAGAAAAATAGTAAGACGCTCTACATATCTTAGTACTCCGAAAGACCTACCTGTATCATATTTTATTGGGTAGATATAAGACCGTAGCTGCATTAGTCATTGTTGGATTCCACGCCTAATTAATGGGCATCATTATTGATTTATAATTTTGCTGCAGACTCTACTGGATACATTGGGAAATTAATAGATTTTATAGGTAGCGATAAAAAAAAGTTTGACAATATTTATCTATTTTAGGAACGAATTAAAGTTTTTATGAAATCATAAAAGTGATCTCTGTTTTCCCTGATTAATATAGGTATTAAAGAGCATAGGTTATATATTCTGGATTCAGCTTAGTGATAAAGCGCCAGGACATTTCGAGCCGTCGGGCATGAGCAATGTTGCCGACTTAAAAGCGCAGCCGTTGGGAACGGAAAATTAAAAGCGAAATGGCGCCACTTCCTCGCCGTTCTCTTTAATTCCTCCCTACCGGCAGACGATGTGGAATCATTAAAATCTTTCCTACTTATTTGTTTAAAATTGTGGTATTTCTGAATCCTTGATAATAGGGAGGGAGGATTTTG
>DWPT01000064.1:0-33803 GCA_018251895.1 Agathymus mariae mariae
TGAGAGGAGCGTTCATATTTGGGTTTCATAGATAATACCATTAATAAGTCATACAAACTCACCCAAGCTCAAGTGGCTTCGGTCTGATTGCTCAATTTTTTTTTCGGTCTTCTTCTTGTTTCATTGCTTAGATTAAAGTATGGATTATCACAAAAACAGTATCTTTTATTCGTAAACTATGATAAGTATTATAATTTTGATTGATTTAATCTTTCAAGTGAATTTATTTTTGATATAATTTATAATATCCAAATTGATATATATATCTTATATGTTTTTTGCAGATGGATTTGATAATCGAAATACAAGAATCTTTATTACAACAATTACCAAGTTACATATAACATTGCAGACATTACAAAAAAAAATGGAATCACAAACTAGATAATTACAAATTTCATGCCCAGGGTACTCCGTTGTAAGATGTCGCACAATGAGTTTTTTCGGTTAAGCCAAGTAAACATCAAGCACAAGCAAATAGCCTACGGAAAGGGTCACGACCTTTATTTGGAGGCTGCGATGAGTACTTTTCTTTCAAGCTGGCATAAAATCTCTACTTTTTAATTACAAAATTTCTAATGGTGATGAACGCAGTAAAAAACGAAACACTCTAATTGTTAATGTAATTTTTGGAAACGTAATATTTTTGTTCCTATATAATAACATTATTTTAATTTATGCGGATAATGACAAACCATTTTTTTATCAGTAACTCGTGATAGAAACAATTCAGAGGACAGGTTAATGGTATCCGTGCGCGTGACAGGCCTAGTTCACCTTACGGGTCTATTTATTGGCTTCCTGTTACACTTTTATGATGTTAAATTTTCCATTAACCTGATATTTTTGTAGCCGTATTGCAAAGTAGCTACGTAGCGAATAAATAGTCGACAGCTTGATGTTTGCATTATATAATATTACAAGAACTCTTTCTTGATGCTTAAAAATATATTGTTCCTTAAGGAAATTGTTTCTACGAAACGTACTTAGCAGTATCAGAATAACTGAAATAAAAGGTATTCGATTGGTAAAAAGTTTATGAATTCGGACTTCTTAAAGCCTGTAGAGCTAGAAAGCCTTATTGTTATTTGAATTTAAATGGAAGTCGATTGCAGATCAATGTTAGGACTAGCTAACAAAACAATGTTGGAATAACATAACATATTTAATGAAACCCCAACCAAACACCTGCTACTCGTCCGTACATTCAAATGTCAAAACATTGAATATCGTAATTGGCTCTCATGTCGTAGTCTCTCGCACTACATACGGTGGAATTCAAAATAGACCGAACGACGATGGAACAATCGTCTTACACTCGTTAATTACAGATCTATGTCGTGCATCATCGTCACACACTAACTAACACTAAATAACTGTTCTTATGATCCCCTGTCACTACGTCAGAGATAAGCACAGTCTGACACCCCGGTCAAGTGCAGTTTGACAGACTCAACTACATTAAAAACGTTATATTGAACGCCGAAGTATACAGGTTTCGCCAAATCTTTTTTTTTTACTGATCCAAGCGAAAACTAAGTCTGAATATACATATAACATATCATTGACAAGTTAAAGATGCTTTGTGGACTCGAACGCGGCCGCCCGTGCAAGTTACCGGCGTTCAAACCACTTGACTATCAAATGCCATTTCTACTTATTTGCTTTTGTTATTTACGACTGATACAAAAGTATTCTTGTTACAATACAGCAAGGTAAGGGATTATTTTTCCATATAATATTTGCTTATACTAACATAATAAGCAAAAGTATTATTATACGGAAATGAGATTGTTTTCGGTATAATTTATAAAAAACGTCTTGTTATTGGCTAGTAGCCATAATATCGGAAATGTATAAAATTTCTGATTGTTTGGAATCGATGCCAAATATTATATAGATGGATAACACTTAGAAAAATTGATAAATAAATTACGTTTTTTGTCTCTAATATGTATATTGGAAATACCAATAAATACAAATTATAACAAATATTACAAACAGCATATACATATTAGATTCTTCCTAAACACTTTTCAACTTTTAATGGTTTCTTCTCTTCTTGTTTTTTTCTCAATATTAACTTTCAACGAAATATCATTATCATCATAAATGAAACATGACTTGACTGGTAACTGTGTCGTTTTGTGCAATGTCGATGCATTGTAATGACGTAAGGAATTCTTCGATTCGACGATAACAATAACCTGAAGGTATGGTTTCCAAAGAAAATAGGAAATATAGGACACTTTAGGTGGATGTGTGCCGGATATTAAGCTAGAGATGAGGGCGGCTACGGTGTGCACATCGTGTCAGATCGATCGATGTGCTTGCAACCGTGTCAAAACATTTTATATTGCATTCACTCTTGTTAATGCATATCTACCTGACCTACACCACATTGAAGCGGTACATAACAATGCTGCTTCGAGTGTAATGAAACCACAATACGCTGATTCAGAGCTGCGACGGTCGCTTAAAACGTTTTTCATAATTTTGTTAATACAACAGTTGTATACTTTGAACTTTATATTCTTTTTTCTTAACCAAGCGAATCTATTTTTATAAAACAGAACAAAACATTAAAATACAATAAAAAACAAGTATAACAATTTTAGAATAAAACTTAGCAAAAGCGGCTGTAGTACAATGAAGTTGGAGTATTCTCGACGTGCGGTTACAGTTTGGGATTCTCTAGTCATGAAAACATTTATACAGAGACGTAGTAAAAATAATCTTTAACATTCACGGTTAGTAAACTGTATATACGACAATCATCACGACGACATCAAGAACGACGAATTTCGATTTTGTTATTTGAGCATGTTTGTTTCATCAATAATCGATAAGTAGAAAATGATGAATCCAGAGTGGTAGAGAGCTGAGAGGCGACAGAGAGAATGATGAACATCGAGCAATGAATCCAGATTATTCATTCGACTGATTAAGATTTTGTAAAATGTAATACTTGTCGCATTCAACATTAATTCCCTATGCTTGGTTTGTGGTAGTCGTGCGATTTTTCATTGCCATTATGGCAATATCAATGCTAGTATTAATATGAAATATTGACGTGATGCGGTACTACCATGTATAATATTATTTGAATATGTACTTACTCCAAGCGGGTGCAGGAACGATTAGTCCGGATATCATGTCGTCGGAAATGACCGGCGGCTCGCTGGGCGGCGGTGGGCAGACCAACGAGTCGATGATGTCGTCTGTGGCTGCGCGCATCATGCCGCTCAGCTCCGGCGGTTCCGTACGTGACGACCTACGTGAAAGTAATCATTTTTTATTAACATTATGAATGGAGCAAAAACATATGACCTGTCCATAAGCTTGAAGTTACTTAATGACCTGTGAATACACACACCGTTTCGCTAACAATTTTGTATGTTTCAGAACAATGTGAAAGTTAGTTATGAAAAATAAAATGATGTAAAAGCAGTAAATTCGAAGGAGAGTACAGACTAGTTGCAATAATACTAGTCTACAATAGACAACTTACATGTTCTATATATTGCACGTAACTACACTAAAACACAAGGACATAATAGGCCAACTCTACTTTGAGACTGATATATATATTAAGGAGACCTCTATCTTAACACAATGACATGATTACACATACATATATTCTAATATCGACTGAAATTACAGAATAGAACACGACAATTAACACACTTGCTTCAATTTGTCTTGCGAGAACCCACATTTCATGTATACATTTCATATACTTACCACAACAGATGTTGACGTGTTCGGAATCAGTAACGATTACGGTAATAATTTTACAAATGTCTGCTTTTACGCGAATTTCAACGTACCGCGCGCAATGCGTCGTTGTGTAGTCGTACTGCGTTCGCATGTCACATTGTTACACGTACGAGTATGTACTCGGGACGCGGGTGAGCTTACGCGATTACGGCAAGGTTCAACGTACCAGGTAGTAGTGTTTCGTAAATGACAGTACGCCATACAGAGCCGTGGTTAAATACGTTACAGTTAACGCTAGAATTCCTATTTTCTTCCTGATGTCTAGCTCAAACATTTTACATTGCATTTCTTCAGATTCAATAGCTTAATAAAATCTTCTTTACTTAATACTACTAATACTTACTAATAAAATCTTTTAAATTTAGAATCAACGCATTGCTTAATAGAGAATTAATACTCATTGCATTTTCATCATTAGGTTTATTCATTCATCATTCTTCTAAACTTTAAATGCCCGAGTAGTTCTAATAATAAAAAAAATGTATTCATAGGAACATTGTCTATTGCATATTCACTATTATATTCATTGATAGATTAAATAGCATCGATATATTGCAATGTGTTGATACGATGAATATTGTACTAATATAATTGTAGCACACACATATGACATGAAATACGTAATACCAATAAATCTTAGGTTATTTATTACACGCAAGTCACAAGAGAAAGAAAAATATGAAATTAATGTAAATAAATTCCCATTTACGTCGGCTATCCGCCCTCACTCCAAAAACTTCCTTATCGATGATAAAATCCTATTTATTAACGTCCCACATATAAAGTGTCTCTTACTCTCAGGTCTTACGTAGCGTTGTTCTAACAACATGTTGTTATTGTTGTTGTTATGAGTGTCTTCTGTTTTCCATATTGTGATCTGAGTATTCGTTCTGATATACAATATGCAATTTAAGATTATGTTATGATTAAGATTATGTTATGTCTTTGCCTTAAACACACATTTGTCTCTTACGGCAAATATGCATAAGTATTTTTTTAAAACGTTTGCACATCACACCCCCGCACTAGGGGGCACGTTTTGCGGGCGGCATGGACATACATAAATATGACATTACAAACACCCATGAATAGAGAAAAAACATTTATCTGTCACATAAATGTCTGCCCCGGCCAGGAATCGAACCCTTCAGTCGGCGGCAAGATCATTGCTACCAATTGGACTATGGGGTCGTCTGTATGTAGTATGTATTGTATAAAATTGTATATTAGTACTAAGGATGTTTTATTTATGTTTATATATATCTTAAATCTCCATGTTTTCATTATGTGTCTATGACTTTGTGTTTAAAGAATTCATTTATAGATACAGATTCTTTTCAGAAGTCAAGTGATGGATATAAGTAAGTAAAATTTCCCCCTGGTTTGTATATACTGTATAGTATACGAGTTAACGTAGACAAAAACGGGTATTTCAAAAAGAATATTCCACGAAATGTAGAACACCAATATTTGGTTAAATACGAGGGACCTGGTACAATGGTATGAATAAAATCGAATTTTAAAGCCTTTGATGGTTCTACGTAAAATTCAATATCAAAGTACGCTTTTACTGAGATACCTTGAGGGCATTGTCTGTACCCGCATCATACAATATTCAATGACAAAGTCGAAAACAACCTCTACGTTATGGAATAGTGCTTTATAATATTTTTATTTATATCGTAGTGGTGTACGTACGTGTATACCACACGAGAAAAGGCACCGATGATATACAGGAGCCATCGCATATAAAATTTATTACTCAAAGATGATGAATAAAGAGGTTACGGGAGGGAAACACAAGAGCGACAAAAATTATTAAAATCCATATACTTACCTTAACTATGAGAATTATGAGTGGCGGTCGGACAAGTGATCTCTATTATTGTACGAAGACAATAAAGTCACAAGAATACCATATCGCGTTTCGAGATGAGAATTTAGCGGGGCATTAATTCACGCTGTGTGGCGCGGCGAAGTGAAGAGCCTCGATTGCGGGCGCCCACAATGGCCGGCGCGGCGAGAGGCGCTAGGCGGCCGAGGGCTATAGGGCGAGGGAGTATGTAGGTCGGTGCTAGCGCTTCAGTAAACTTGTCGCGGTCGAAAGGTCAGGTGTATGAGGGCGGGAAATGCCGATGATGGCCTCGCCGCTTGCGCCGCGCCGTTACCGCAAATTTCTAATCGTTTTTCTAAAATCGATGCTGAAGATTGTTTTATAATTGACACAATTTTTTACATTTCATGTATTATACATATATCCATCTTAGCGAAATCACAAATTGAAGCGTCAATAATGGCTCCAATTCGATTCCGAAGAATTGGCAGCGTCAATGACATTTTCAATTCCTCGTGTAGTTTATAGTTTCTAGATAATTCCGTTTAGTCGCTCGAGAAATTGTAGTCATGAGAAATTTCAAACAGCTATGTAGCTTTCCGATTTGTTCCGGCTTGCTGCCGTCGAGCTTCCTGGTGCCGCGGAACGAGGGCAAGTTGTCGCGATTTTATGCGCTTTGTATTTAAATTCAATGGGTCGCTACGTGTTGGAATAGTTAGGTTCCATAAGTTGATAAAACGTATTGAAATTCCGTTTCATTATAACCAGTCATTCGAATCCGCTGCAGTAACGAAAATTGCTATGATTTTTTCCTTGTTTGGACTGTGTTAAAATAATTTGCCGGAAAAGAGGTCAGTTTTCGATGTCTGTTTACTTTTTATAATGTCCATTTATAACGAATTCGCGACTATTGCAACAAATTATGTAAATCAATGCTAACGAATGCCTTCAAAAAGACCATTTATTAATGAACGATTATTTAATTTTGTCAATGATCAGAGGAAATACATTAATGTTATAGTGAGAAAACGAATAGCAAAAACTCACCTCATCATCATGACTAGTGATAACTCCTCTTGCAATACGCTCTCCAAGTACATCATATCTAGGTCGGATACGATCGCTCCGTTGATCACCATTATCTCGTCGCCTTTGATTATACCTGGCGCAAATATAACAATAACTTGTTAACTCTGATTTTAAAGTATTTTTGTTCAATAACAACGACAAGAAACAATTAATTCACAAAATGGCGCTCTTATCTCTTGTGAATCAGTAAACCTTAACATTTGGTTTTGAAATTCAGATCACAACTTTGTAATCAATTTTGAGGGAAATATGTGTATAAGATTGCAGGTTATTACCGTTTTGCATAGCAACGCTCTTGTCTTCTACTCTACTGACATAGCAACATAGTTCGTCCTGCCGTTCAGCGTTTTCTATGAGCTCAGCCTCCACACTGAATCCCCACATCTGCTCCAAGGTGTTTCGTTGCAATTCCACTTGGTACAAGATCTTCGCGCAGACTTCTACTACTTCGTGAGTGTGCAACTGGATGTGAAAAAAAAAGTGATAAAATATAACCTGACCTAACCATCTTCAGATTTCACACAATACCATATGTTGTGTGTTGTTATGACAAGAGTTATGCGATATATATATATACTGAAACTCATTAAAAAAACTGCTATGCCGACTGATTGATAAGTTTCTTTATAGCTTCCAAAGCCAGTGCCAAGTCTGTCAGACCCTTCTCACCTCACATTCGGTCCTCTATGTTGGTTTTTATAATCATATGTACATATGCTCACTTAACCGCATATCCATCGTAATTGTTAAGTTAAATGGGTCGACAAAAATCACGTTCGGACATTCAAACAAGTATAATTTAAATCATCTCAAATTCCGTTGAATAATCAGTCATCCATCTGGTTTACCTGAGATACGCAAGGCTTTAAATGAGTAATTCAATCCAGAGGGTTTCAGGAAACAAATCACTCCACTGCGGCTATGCCGGATACAAAGAAGACGAATCATTAAATAAATTACAAGCCTTGTCTTTTAAAACAACGACTCCATTAAAACTGTTCAACTTCTATAAATATAAGTGGTAGGTATCTGTTTCTCCAATTTCATAACAGAAGGGACGTTTCAATTGAGGATCTGTTATTTTATGTTGGCTTATAAAAATATACATCGACACAAAGAGGATTTAAGTTTACTGATCTTGTATATTACAGACAAAATATCGCTATATTATTCTTACCAACAAAAATATTTTTTTATGTATATGTAATACTTACGTAAGTTTCAATAAGGTCGCTTCGATGCGGAACAAAGTAGTTATGATCTTCCATGTCTCGCCGCTTCTTTACACGCACGAAATGCTCGAGAGCGTTGAGCGAGCGACGTGCGCAAGCAGCCGTGAGGAATTCTTCCACCGACATGCCTTCGCGAACACCGACGGTGGCGGTCGTGCCTTCGGGGAGCGACACTCTGACGGCGGCTTCGCCTTCCTCACGAGACATCTGTTTAAACCGATATGAGATCAACTTAAACCACGCACCGATTTATCAGGGAGCCAATAATAAGTGTGTTCTATTTGTATATTCATAAATTACTAGATCGAACATAATGGTATAGTAGGGTGAACTAATGTCTACCTAAGCCCAATTCGTTTTGTATCAGTTTCTATGTGTCAGGGATTACAATGCTTTGTAATTTGCAATATATTTTCGTATTCACAAATGGATTGATATTCAAGAATATTTGTCATACTCATTGAACAGTTATGTAAGAGACCTAAAAACACAAAAGGATTCATTATCTGGCTCTGATTAATCTTGACAATATTGTTTTCATAACGAGTAAAGGATGTATATATTATTTTAAGCCCTAATGACAAAAAGGTAATGTCTGTATTGTGGTTTATTTCAAAAGTATACGATATGGATAACATTTTCCTCTAACGAATAAATTAAAATTATTAGCAAGGTGTGCTAAATTTGTAAACTGTGTACGTAAGGTAGGTGCTTTAAAAACATACCACGTGCACGTATACCATTTTCAAATTCCTGTTAATAGTTTACAGTCTCCCTATATATTTGTATTTATATATTTTGTTCAAATTTTCAATCCTTAATATAATACTTTTTATTCAAGTTTAAATACATTTTTTAAATCTGTAGTGGATGACACTTGATGTGAATACATTTCTTTTTCTAATATTAATTAACTTTAGTTTTATTTGGGAGAAAAAATTCTCTTAAATTGGATAATTAACAGAATTAAAATGTATATAAACATGTATATTCATTGTAATTTCTTAATAAAAAGTAACTACAACAAAAATTTTCTTTGATGACCTAAGCAGGAAATTACCTTTTTTTTTGTATTATTTGTTTTCAATTTTATTTTATCGGTGATGGCGACCAGCCAAAGTTGAACAGTTTGGTACTCTAGGTCTCCTGAATTACGAGCAAATACCCGTACCATGAAGTACATTGCAGTTATATTATCTCCAGTTTTAACTTGGAATAGTACATATGATAAAAAGAAAAAGTAGAGTAGAGTAGTAATAGTAGTAGAGTAAGTAGTAGAGGAGTAGGTATAAATATTTCTTGTATGAAAATGTTCGAAATTTTTGTATCCAACTAAAAATGTATTTTCTTCTGAACCATTATTCGGTCTGCTGGCAACGGTCCCTATTAAAGTTTGTTAATAATACGTGTATTGAAATACTGATTACTGACGATTACAAGCAAGTAATGTAGTTATAAATTTCTCTCGTGACGGCGTATATTCTTCTAACATTACAGGGCACGCCATTTCGGCATTTAAGGAGTTTAATACCGCTGAGACTCCGATGGGCATTCCGACTGTGATTTAGCTTTGCACTTTAAATAATCAATGGTATTTCAGTAATAGCAATGACTGCGAAAGGAGATTTAGTTTAATTGCGGCTAAGTTCTAAATTATGATAAAAGAAATACTGGACCAACATAAAGATTTCAATGTTAACTTATATTTTGTACTTTGATCCAAGACGCATTTCAAACTGATCAACATTTGGTTTCAAATAACACTTTATATTGGTTATGTTATATTTTAAAAAGCAATATTACTAGTTGATTGGCAACGCTTTCCAATTAGCATAGAAAACTGCCTATAAAGGCATTAAAATCAGTTTAGCCTGAATTAGTTCCGAGGAACGGGCATGTTTGCGTATGTAATTTAATTTTTCTGGATAATGGATGATTCGTGCGCCATAATGTGTTTTCCGATACACGTTTGAATTAAAATTTATTAATAATTCACATGGGATCCTACACATTATTAACGCTTACAAATCCATTTAAGTATCTGGCTTTTACTGTGATTCGCACTGTTGCAATATTATATAATTAGAATTGAAATACGATAAATCTTAATCGTTATATTTACTTAATTTTTGTTTAGACTAAAACATAAATCTTTTTGATTTTACATTCAAAAGTAGCTTATTTTTTACCGCTCACCAGACTCAATCAAAAGAAAATTTCTTACGTAAAAGCACGATGGAGCGGAAAACTTTTATGAGAATTGATATTTTTTTCACGGCACCACATTCCTTTATTGTTAAAATGTTTCCAAAATTATGATTAATGCCCAAGAACGCAAAAACAATGGTCGAAGCCCTTCCTACTCCTTAAAATTTCCACCCAGTATACAAGTTAAATACTCATGTAATTATACCATTAGTGTCACTACGGTTCCCGTTAACAAATAAATTACATTTGGAAGCTATGTGTACTTCGTAATGCAATATAAAGTACATTTGATTTTTCTATTTCAAATAAAGACTATCTATATATATTTTATATATTACAGTATGTCGTTTAAAAGTGTGGTTATAATTGTGTTACCTGCATAGAACGGCGGCTTGAGCCCGAGTTTGAGCGCGAGAGGTTGGGTGCTCTGCGCTTGGTCGCACCCCGCCCCGCCAGCAAGTTGTTCAGCAAAGACGGCGAACGGGCACATATGAATGCGTGAAATGACGACACGGTGAACACGCCCAATTTGTTCAAAGTGCTCTTAGTACCCCGCGAGACGTGTGTCAGCAACGACTGGAACAAACGTCGCGACTCAACGTGCGTTGAGAACTTCACTGACAAATTGTAATATGATTCTCGAAGTCGGAAATTCATTAGCTCTGCATTCATGTCTCTGTAGACATATGTATTATATTGTGTTAATCAAATGTTATGCCCTTTTTAGTGTTATGTAAACAGGTAAACTACATTACTACTAGTGTTTCCATTAGCAGTTGCCATTATCAAAAGTATTACATTTTATTTAAGAAAAATAAATTATATTATTATATTTCTAAAAATAAGAACTTTATAACTAAAACAAGTTAACACCGTGAACGTTTATGAACTTTGCAAACATGAATTTGTTTTGAGTGTTTATACAATATTTCAAACAATATATTCTATGTTTATTCAGTTGTTTAAAATACTTTCGTTACCTAATATTCTTGTCATTAAACATAGGACACTAGCGGACTAATCAGTAATTCAATAATCAGTAATCAGTCACTAATTAGTAGGGCGTTATCAGTTTAATTTTTGGTTCAGATATGTAAAATTATTTGTTTGAATTAATAATTTCCACAT
Source organism: Agathymus mariae mariae (assembly GCA_018251895.1). NCBI lineage: Eukaryota > Metazoa > Arthropoda > Insecta > Lepidoptera > Hesperiidae > Agathymus > Agathymus mariae. Next base: position 11,272 of record DWPT01000064.1, read on the forward strand.
ATGTACTCGTAATAACATTCTGTTGTTACCACAAAAAATCCTGTTATTTAATAAACACTAATTAAACAAGGCAGATGTTTATTATTTATTTTATTGACCATGCGAACTATTAATCATGTGAATTATTACTTAAGTAAATATGAATCATTTGAATTTATAATCATAAGATTCGCCAATAGTAAACTTTCACCACCATCCCAACTGCCATAACTGCGATCAGACTTCTTAAGAAAACAAATAAATCACGAGTATGACGGCAATGAGTAATCTCAGCGATTCAATGAATAACTATGTATGGTATGGTAAATATATAACTTAAATAAAACAAATAATGTAAGTCAAAATCACGAAATTGTAAAGTGTAATGTTGTGTACATAAAAGTTGTACTACAATACAACGACAACTACATTTAAATAAATAAATACATTATAAATTACATTTGTAGCTTATAAAATTTGTGCAATCGTGGGCCGGATCATTCATCATCATATCTGCCTACAGTTGAAAATAACACAAATAAAAGTAGTTGGATAATGTCTAACGTATATGTAAAACAAAAACATAATTTTGTTTGCTATATAAGTCCACGTGTATGTTGGTTACCTATATTATGACTACATTTTACATCGTTGAATGTTATATACGATGTGACAAGTGTCGGTCAACGGAACTGTCAATTTAGTCAGTGAAGACGTGATGACACCCTTTACCCACTTGCCTGTACGTAAAAACTGAGACTTACTTCATCGGGGTTCAATATTTTTCGTCACAATTATATATAACGAGCTTTTTAAAAGATTTTGAAAATTTATTAAACTAAAATATCGTAGCCTCTTCCATTTTTGTCATTACATAGATGAATAGTTTCAATTGGTTCATCATGTATCATCACGATATTGCAATATATGACATACTAAGGTTTTATATTTTCTTCCATATTTTGTCGAGTTATGACTGTCACTGTAAAAATAAAAGTAATAAAAAAAAATTGCTGCGTAATTTAACATATAAACAGCCCATCTGAAGGTTTTGATCGACTACTCATCTTATATTAATTTGGTGAATTAATATTATTAGAGTGTTTAAAACGACGATTACGCGCGGTAATTTTACTGTTTAATCATTAGCTAACACACTCGGGTTGAAAAGTATGTGAGCGCATTCCTCAAATTATTAATATTATTTGAACGTCAGTAAGTCAGTTGTATAAATAACATTTTGTAAAACATCGATAACGCTTCACGTAGCCGAATGTCATAATACGATTTATAATAAGACTGATGTCTGCGACCTATAATAAATAATATCCAGCTGGGTGTTATTTGATTATTATTAAATTATTACCGATGAATTCGATTATTAATGTATCATCAATATACTGAAAGCTCGGATTCAATTACGCGTATGTAGTACTGTGGATTTCATTGAAAGGTTAATTTGACAAGGGTCGCATTCCAGCTAAAATCACCCATCGCGTAGCTGGATTTATAATTCAATAATGTGAGCAAATTTGGATCCCGAACATCTTGTATATTTATAATTAAAATTGCTGTAAAGTGTCCATTTCTTTTTAATTTTTAATAGTATAATGTAAATAAATCTCATTATATTAAATTATATATCCATTAAATCTTCAATAAAGATATTCAATAGCAGTAAAAACCGTTAAAAAAAGAAATGAATAAAAATACAGGCAGTGATCTTTTCTATTCTAATTATAGATATAAAAGGGATCCAATTAATTCTTTACAAAAGAAAATTTGAGATTCATAAAATTTTATCAATAAATACCTTGGGATTTGGCAGTTCGCCACTCTGAAGACTGGCCATGTAACAGCGAAGTCTGAACTGCTCGCAATGCAGTCTCTCGAGATTCTCCTCCCACTGCAACATCTGGACAGCCAGTTGGGCCCTCGTCTCCGGATCAGACACAACGGATTGTTGAAGGTCTGCCATGTGTTTCAGCTTGTGATCCTACAGTGAGTATGAAAACGGTCTAAAAGATACATAATTTAAGGAAACGAATGGCTAAATGACATTTGTGTACAAGAATTTGCTTGTATATGTAATAGTATCTATATATATATATACATCAGTACTGATGGGTTACTAAGCAATATGCAAACTATTTGATGTTAGTCGCTCAGCGATTTTCATTTGCATATATTAAAACTTGCAAATCAAGTGAGCGGCACTTTGACATATGTATACCTAGGTAGGTACTGTACTCCTAATGTAAAAGATTACATGCAACGGTGACATAATTTGTATCTTACAAGCGGTCTTCAAACCCGCACTGAACGACCGCGATTGCTATGAATATTAATGACATACCCTGGAAGGATCTTTGATCACCTTCGTAATACATTAAGTATGTATCTATTTCAAGCTATACCCAAAAACTATTAAGGTAAATGCTTTCCAAACTTAAAACCTCAAACTAGATTTTCAATGGGGAATTTGCCGTAATGTTAAGATGCAGTATCATTTATGGAAAAAAAAATAGTTATTTCCAAAACCTCCGTTTGAATACGTTCGTTGATTGGAATATTTTAAATGTGATTTCAGGAATATTTCTAGTTTATCACTCTAACTTTTATTAGCCAGGAATTGAAACCCAAAAGCTCTCATTCCATATAATAGGATTATTATCTATTAATCGAAGTCGTCAATAAATCATTAACGACTACGGGCTAACGAATGACGTTAAATTTAGTTGTAAAGATGTTTGTACTTCCACAAGGAATACCGATGGTGAGTGATATTGATATAAAACAGCCTTGAGATATCTATATGCTTATTTATATAATAACTGTGCAGTGAAATTGCCACTTGAGGTATTATAACATTGCCACTGGCAGCATGGGTCCGCTTTATAACTACTAATTTATTGTTTAATCTTCTAATCCGATTCCGGGTAACGACTCTGTTTATAAATCTCAAAGTTGTATACAAATAGAGTCACATCGGTACCATTATATACACACATATATCTCATGAATACAATTGAAATTAAAGCATATATTTGCACATGTAGTGCTTAGAAGCAGCCGCAAAGCTTTGACGCGCGTTGCGGTCGTCCGGCGCAGCCCAGAAATTGGCACGATATCTACGAAGTACGGCAAGACCGCATGTCGGCCTCACGGACTGAGATGGAAATGGAAATGTCTAAAACATTAATAGTATGCATTCATGATCGTCATGTATTTATGAAATGAATAATTTACATTAACACTTATAAATTTTCGAACTCATTAATAAATAAAAATTTGCTTCAATTGAAAATAAACCAATTATTACTTCTAAATTTAGTATTATTATACGTATAACGGAAGATTCAATAAAAATTAAATCTACAAATTTTTCATGTACAATTGAATTTTCTTAAATAAGATATGAGTTTTTTTTAACAATTATACTCTTCTTGACACGTCTCTACTTCTCTCTAGTTAACGATAAATAATATTCGTTCTTACAAATCTACCGCTGTTCATGTTCCTCGTCACGGCCTAGCCACAAGCAATAAATTGATCCGTATAAATGTTGAATGCTTTTCACCTCGCCACACTGTACACACTTAAGGGTTTGACGAGCGCTGTAATACTCATCTTCGCTTCAAATTGACCCTTAAACTTGTGTATTTAAGCTGAAGCACTGTGATTATTAGGTAGTTTGCAGAATGATCTGTACCAGTCTAACAATAGCTATGTTAGTTCAGGTCGATGCTATATTGACTTTTGTATTGCTCCCAATGAAATTGCATTGTGATTCAGCGGTTTTCATTTAAGGGACAGAAAATTGAAACCGCTAAAGTCAAACAATGAATGCCTTATTTCCCAAGGAAGAAGTATATTGTCATTGTTACAACTGTACATTTACCGATTCTATGGCTTTTTCGAGGCGGTATATCTCCTCCTGAAGTAGATGCAGTGTTCCGGTTTTACCACGGTGACGGGCAAATGCCGCAGCGCATGCACTATGTATGCTATTCACCCAGTTTTCGAGTTCCACCTGTGTGGAGGTACAATACAAGAGGTACATCAAAGTGAGTCAAAATATAGTGTTTAAAAATTTATTGTAATACATCTTAAAAACATGAATACTTACTTGGCAGGGCGCTTGAAACAAGTACGCATCGCCGAAGGCTGTGCTCAGGCAGAATATATAATCTCGTTTAGGATGCTCTGGAATTGGCTGCATGATAGCTCCGTCTACTATGATTAGATGTTTAGGAGCAGCTTCGACGGAACGACCCTCGCGCGAGTCGCAGGGGTAAAATAATAGGGTCGTACCCTTCAGGCACACCCAGTAACCCTTCCAACCACGTTTCCGAGCCAATTCTATTTGATGCTTCTTGCGGAGTAACCATTTCTTTACGCTAAGAAACCTGTTGAATATTGTTAATTTTGCATTGTTTGTTTCAAGCGTGTATTAATGTTAACTCAAATGTGACTTACCTAACTACAGATACTATTTCAATACGAGTGATAACAAGATAAAAAATGGTTTATTGAATTTAGCGACTTTAATAGACTTAGAAATAAAAAAAATTAAACGGTAATCGTCATTTAATCAAGTTCTATTTTTTACTGATTCTTAATCGGGGCGTAATATTTCCTTTGTCATAAGTAATTTCTCTTAAAAAGTACAAATCGTTTGCTTGTTCCAAAATTCCAAAGTAAACTGCAAACATCACAGTCGTATCAATTTTTTTGTCTACATCCCTCCTTCTGCAAGGCACCATAAAGTGCTTTTTCACTAAAGATCGGATCTTTTCGATAGGGACACCTCGCGAACGACCTCCTAATATCTCCATTGCCCAAAGAATAACGTTGATCGGTGTGGGAATAATTCTTTCCTTCCGCCTTTTAGATATTTTAAAACTAGTTCGTACTCGAAACACAGTACAATAAGAGCGTTCACTTGACATCGTAGAATAAATTTTATATTACTTGATAATTAAATTTAATAATAATTAGTTATGTAAAACTCAATAATAAATCATATACAAAATAATTTGTGCTTACTGTTAATAATTGACAGTTGATAAAAGTCAAGAAGTTCTCAATAGTTAATTGCGTTCCAATTTACGGCGTTGATAATCAACATTATCTTTACCACGAAACAGGTTCGATGATTAAATTTATTTTGGATTTGGACTTATGATTTAAGATTCGGACCAGAAATAATAAACAAGATGATTTATTAGAAAGTATGCGCAGGGTAAAAGTTCCGGTTTACAGTATCAAGCAGCTAAGCATAAAGAGGAAGATAAAGCTAAATTATCAAAGTCCTTTGAGAGACAGAACGTAAGAATCTCATCGACGACGAAACGTCTCATCTTTATAGTTAGACTCCACTTTTAAGGCGGCACTGAATGGGTCACGGCTAAGATTTCCCTCCGGTCATTTGAGATTCATGGAACAGGAATTGTAGCCTTAAGAAAAATAAAGGACGCTGTAGGCACTAGGAAAGTCGTCAGCCTTCTATGACGTCACGTTTGTTTTGTTTTTCTTTCTTTCTTCCTTTTTCTTACAATTATTTTAAAACTTTAGAAAGGCAGGTACTTTCACATTTGGTTGATTTTAAGTGTAATCGCGTTGTGAAAATATATACTTACAAATTTACGATGAAAATGTTGACTCTTACTTATATTTAGTTACGTATATAAACATATGTATTTTCTTAGATTTGTGGAAATAATAATTAAAAAAAACGAAGTTATAACTTTTATTAAATTACAAATAGCCATAAGCTGTAATTTTAGGGTAAAATGTTTACCATAACCTATTAAGGTAACTTGAAATTCCCGTTTAAGTAATTTAAACAAAATCAGAAGAATTTTTTTTCTGTTTTAATAGCAAATACGTTTACGTCTTGGGCCTTATTAGACAATAATAAAAAAATATATATCTTACCCGGCTTTCCTGACGGCTCCAGTGCAGTTAAAGGAGGCGGCTGCCGCGCCGGTTTGCTTGCCTTTGTACGGAGAGTTCATTGCGCTCTCTCCCGGTTCCTCTTCGTCAGACACCGCTGTGGTCAGCGACATACGATCATCATCCGATATCTACATGAAAAACACAAATATGAACCGTGAAGTTACATATTACAATGATGTTTTTAAAAATACTCAATGAAGTCATTAAAAATGTTGTATTAATATCGACCTTGTTTTGAAACTAAGACTTGTTATCTGCAATCTAACACTAGATCAATACAATGTGACTATCTTTAACGATTTCCTCTCTGTATGTTTCATACCTCACTATTCTTTCGAATATAAATGAGCTATCGGAATATTTCTATTTCGTATTCCCAATATCCGGAATTAGTAAGTTGAAATTTTATAAGGGTCAAATAACTTTCAAAGTATATGGTAAGCGTCGCTCTATTTAAATACGGGAACCAAGTTTCAACAGCTTTGTGCTGTTGTCAGAAATAACGTTGATCGAATAAGTAAAATCCTACGGAGTATTCCGTGGAAGCGTACGGGAATTTGGTTACTTCTTACTCGGTTTTATTTTAATCTTATTAATGACATGCTCAATCCAACAACGATACCACATGATTATACAACACATCTAAATAAGTACCTTGTAAAGTGACTACATACTTTTGTAATACAAATATTTTTGAGTATGCATGCTTACGGATGGTAAAAAGTGACGTTTTTATCCAAAACCGCAATAAAGCAAGGTTACAATCCGGTAAAGCAAATGCTAAGTTAGTGAAACGCTATTTACTCTGGCTTTTTTACTTCACATCTTCTTACGTTTTGATTAATAAAAAAAATATTACATCTAAAGTAAAGAGACCAACCAATTGATGGTCAAAGTAAATTAACTAAAACCGTAAAATCGTATTACCACAAAGCGTTCTATTTACGGGATTCTCGAGGAGTTCAATAAATTGGAACTTCCATTTGAAGCTTCGCTATACACGAAGTAACACAAAGTTAACCTATATAAAGCAATTTGAGTTTTTATTATTATTTACTCTCAATAAATTGTTAATAATGATTGAATATTTATAACTATAAATAAATATTTATAAAAATACATTACAGCTTTATGATTAGTACAGATAGAAAGTTTACACATAATAATTGCGTTTTACGATGGGTATAAAAAAAATATGGTTATTCTGAAGTCTTAGAAGTCAAGAACTCTCTGGGACAAGTCTCTGAATGGGTCGACTCGATCTAGTCAAGATAAACCCCGCAAAGACACAAGCTTGTGCGAGTATCATGTAAGTCCTCATGCACCATAATTTATTCTCTTACTGTATCTGATGGGAGCTGAGACATTTCAAAGCTTCCTTAATTCATTAAAAATATTGCTTTTATATTTATAAGCACCACAGTGTATACTATTTAACTTTCAGTGTAAGACTCAATTCATAAAGTCTTTCAAAATACCGTTATTTTACAAAGTAATATTTTATTCTACCAATTTTAGTTTCCGTTCCTCTTTTTTTATTACTTACATAACATGATACCCTATCCCCTTATTATCTAGTAGATTTATTATTATATATATTCATTTCATAATCTTAATTATAAATTAATCGGTTTTATTTCAGTATTATTCGAAGTACTTTCTTTACAAAACTTGTCAATGTATCATTGTTTTGGTCCTACACTTTTAGAAATAAAAGTGAATAAGGTTTTCCTTCTATTTAGTGGCTTTAGCGTACTGACGCTAACACTGACACTTAGAACGCTCATGGTGCCAGAGATAACTACGTTTATTGTAAAACGTCTTTTTTTATTAAATCCTTAATTATGTAAATTGAAAAATTGATTTAATAAAAAAAAATATATATCAATAATTATTTTCAATGTGACCCACTTTAACTCTTCTCAGAATGATAAATATTATGTGTACCTATCTACCTACCAATGGTATCCAAAGTTAGTTGGTCAACAGCAGTGGCTTTCGAAAATTTTACATAAATTATCAACTAAACAAATTTTCTAATACTCATTCTCGTTCTTTAGTTCAGCGTTAATTAATTTCTTATTACCATATTACTTTGAAAACGGAGTACATGCTCAATTTGAATCTGGAACACCTAGGCAGAAGGCAACGTTAAACCATTAACCTATTCCGCCTTCATTAGAATATCAATTAAGGAATATCAAAGAGTTGTTGAATATTGTATTTTATCAACTTCACTAGAGTACTGACCATGATATAAAATCAAGGTCTAGTATTATGTTCCGCGATTCAACGCTTCATTAGAATACCAATCGAGAATACTAAACAACTGATAGATATTGCATTTTATATTTTTTATTACTGGTTTCTGATCAGAAAATAAAATACTTGCTCTAGTATGGAATAACTTATGTTCCAAGATAATTAAAACATTCGTAAGAAAGTTCCGCAGTATATTAACATTTCGTAAAGGCTTTAATGAATGTTTACTTCGTTGCAAACAAGTTTACAAATATTTCAAAGGCAGTATGCCTATACATTTTAGTAAGTTTAGTATAACTGGAGTATAACTCACTGAGGTATCGCTATTTACAGTGTAACACCCTCGTTTCCAGCGGTGAAAAATTGTTACCGTTTATGGGATTGGGGTACCTGCCCAGCTAATTAGAGGTATACAACATTGCCTTACAAAACTTTTTCATTGCTTTATAAATTTATATTTTAATAAGGTTTTTCGTTAATAATACAATACTATGCATAAAATAATTTTCCTTGTTTGTTTATATTGTTTGTTGTTTTTTAATCCAATTAAATCACCAAAATTTACTTACGTATATTTTTCCCAGACGCGTCATACTCGTAGTAATGAACATATAATTATATTGTTTGAATTATGTTGTTGATACATTTTACCTATTACATCATTTTAAAATAAATAATTGAACAAATAACTTTGTTTTTTGCAGTATTACAGTCAAACACAATTTTTTTTTGCTATCGATAAAATCAAACCCAATCTGAACACATATATGGAACATTTATCTGCGCGTGGTCGATATGCAATTTTTTGTTATAATTTATATAATTACAGAAAAAATACAACTGTGTACTGTCACCTAAAGTATATAGTTGTTTTTTCTTTGGAATAAATACAAGAAATAAACAAAATGTTTTGTTTTTTCTTGTAGTCAGTAACGTTGTTCAAAATTATAACGAAAAATAAGTTTACTTTACAAACACTTTTGCTGGTGTTCGTTTTCAAGCAAAACAACTTATTATTAATTTAGATTCGTGTAATGAGTGTATCTTGCTCTTTTGATTGTGACATAATATAGCCAGGAAGGAATTACTACGAACTACACGCGGGCTGCGGTAGCGGGCTCTCAACTCAACGACACTTAACTTCGTCGCCGTCACCCACTCTTTCCACAAGAATAAAAGAATTATATATACATTGTATATAAGATGTTAAATATGAAATTGAATTTAGTTTTATAAGAACTGTATTTTAGTTGTTTCAATTTATATTTATGAATTTATCAAAACAGAACAAAACAAACCCTAACATAGCAAAAAAGCTCTATTTTAGTAAGATTTTAGAAGACTCTTAGATTAGTAAGTCTCTAGATTCTTAATCTATAATTATTTTTACTAAGAAATTGTACTCGTATTATAGTGTCCTATTCCGTAAAAATATTCTCATGGAATGACGGTTTTAATTTGTTCGCAAAATGTATAATCGGTTTATACTGAGTTAAGTCAAAAAAAACTATGCTGTTTTACTACAATATTTTTTCTGATCTAAATGAAAAAAAATAATACACATTTAAAAATAAACATTCAAAAAGACTATGACAATGCTAAAGCCATTTTTTTCTTTTTATTATTCCAAACACTTTAATACATTCCAAAGGATAAATAGTCATGTTAAATGATTGAAACCGTGTTTCAAATAATTAGGTTGGAGTTTTAAAAATATACAGGAATATAAGAATTTTTAATAAAATTTTACGATATCACAGAAAAAGCTAAATTAAAATCGCGAATTGCATCACAATCCCGCTCCTGAGGAATAAAGTTAGATAAGACCGAAGCGCAGTAAAGTAAGGATTGCAGTCAGAGCAGCAGTTGCCCTGACAAGGATACTTAATTAGAGAGCCTAGACGCGAGTACTATTAGATCAGTGCTCGCAAATGAATCTAGATTTTGAATAAGGTGTATTATAAACTTTTATTGCAGTCTAAAAATATTTTTTGTATATTGCATGAAATTACTTACAAGTTTACAAAATAATTTTAAGTTTACGGTATATTATATAAATATACGGTATATACAAAGTTTTATTATTTCGTAGCTTTTGATACCCGTCACCAAAACGAGTTCTTCAATATACGAAGAATAAGTGCTAATTAAGGTATTAGAATTGCTATTATATTATTCAATCTTTCTTAAAGTCGAATTAGTCAGTTCGCTATTTATTATAGCAATAACAGACACGTAATGACAAACAGACATAGTTACCCGCCCATGCCATGTAAACCAGGAGCATGTGGTAAGACACCGTCAAAATTTGAGGAAGGGGTTAATATTATAATTAAATGTATACATATTGTTAATAGGAAAGTCAGAGGAGTAAATTGGAATTCATCGAACCCATCGCCCTAGTTAGGCAAAGGTATCTAACGCCATTAGATTTCAGGTTGCTCTATAAACTGTAATGTTTGGCTTGGAGGTATGCTGCGATTTTTAATTATTGAAATAAAGATTATATGTAATAAAGAGCAATTTATAACACTGCTTCACGAAATTTTGATATACGTACCCTCCATATAATACATATATTGGTAATAAGGAGACTTACATTAGGTCCTGCCTACAGCTGTATACAAAAGTCAGTCCGTAACCGACAGACGTAGTTTGAAAACAAAGTTTTACCTCGTTGAATCGTTGGACTATAGAAACTATCTGTAGTTATATAGACAGCCCGTAGCTGAAACTTTACACGAAAATGTTTTGGGGCAAATATTTAATTTTGCAAATCATCTTTAGCTTAGCAAATTTTCGGAATACAAGACTGAATCTTTAGTTTAATTTACAAAATATATTGTTTTCATGTTTGATTTCATGTTGATGGTGAAAATTTTACATTGTTAGGGAGATTTATTATGTTGTAAAGATATTTTAATTGTTGTTTTGAAGATTTATTCTGATTTATTTAATTAGCGCGAAAACTTAATAAGGGATTCTATTAAATTAATATCTCAACAAAGGATACGATATAATAAATTAAAAAAATACTATTTGATTAATAAAAAACTGTATGTATAGCTATATTGATATAATATCTAATTAGTTATATTCCAAGGAATTGGCCGTAAAGTCTCTACATAGTTTGCTTGCTAGCCCGGTGGTTATGCAACACTCCCTGTTAACGGCCGAGGGAATATACAAGCCTAGATTAGTCACACGATTATGATAAAATATATGGTGATTATAATTTTGGATGTTTTTTAACAAATGTTAAGTTATTCTATTTGCGAACTCGGCAGACAAAAGGAGCAAATTAAATGGATATATTCTACTTCCGTTTTCAAATCATTGAAATAATTTGTAACAATAGCTGCTAGTAGATATGTATTGACGTCCGCCCAATGAACCACGTGGTCCATCTGGCTTTCCCATACACGATAATGCAGCCAATAGTTCCCTACAGTGGGTCTTGTTTTATACACCGTTTTTTTACAACTTGATTCCGCAGGTATGAACTATCTTAAGAAATTTAATAAAAATCTGTTGATAAAAACATGAGACAAATCGTTCATAAGATTGTTCATCGACAAATCGTCATATCGTCACTAACAGGCACACCGTTGACTTGTATGAAAATTTAATTAGTTAATATTTAAGCATCTTATTTTAATCTGTTCCAAAGCACAGTGTTACATTTTGATTCTATTTAAGTAGATTTTAAGTATGCACTCTAACCATCGCTCTGTACTGCCATTTTATTTGAACATATAGTATTCATTGTGCTCATAGCCACGGCTGATGTTATCCATAAGTGATCGACCCAGTTAAGCAACATCAGGCGCTGTTGATAATCGGATGGGTGACCACTAGTGGGAAAATTTCTCGATCGTTTCCGTGATTTGAAAAACACTCCAGCCACTCGGTTTAACATTATATAATAGTCATTCTTATACCTATCGGGGGTCCACAAGCGACATGAGAAATTCAGATACTCCGCATAAATTACGTTGGCTACTAACCCTTTCAGTAACACTCACTGGACCGTGGTTCTTTATGCTCCAAGCCTTCTTTATTCATTCAGTTAACATCAAGGGCAGGCTTGTATTTACAACAGCACTATTTGACATAGCACAAATAGAACCAACACACAAGCATGTATGTCCTAGCGAAAAAAAGATTAAAAGAACCGTATTAATCTTAAACAGAACCTTAAATTAAACAGCGCCATCGCCATAATATAACGGACAACATCGTGGTAACAATAGCAAATGTTATCTCACAAGATGTTTGGATTAAACCTTACTGTACGTAATCTTACAATCACTACGGGAAAACGAAAATTGTGTCTTCTATCTACAATAGATACGGAGACAAATAGAATCTACAAAATGCAGATCAAAATACTAATGCTCCATTATAGGAGAACGAAATAAAAGGCCTCATTAGTAAAAGGGGAAATTGCAGCTTAACCGCTGAGAAATCTAGAATAAGGTCAAAATGTTGCCTATAATTATTCTACTGCTTTCAGTCACGATTAAGAGATTATTGTTCTACAGAAATTTGCTAAAGGAACTTGGTAGGTGGTGCAGCTTTTGTACGGCCACCGAAGTGCCCATTTTCTCATAAATTTGCTATTCTTTTACGACTTACTTTGGAATTTTGTGAGTTGTAATCACCAGCATTACTTACAAATGACGACTAACATCTGGGTGTCCAGACGTAAGTAAAATATATAAAAAAAATATGACAATAGCAAACAAACGAACAGACAGGCCATGAGACGGTAAGGGGTCCTTCCGCTCATGGAGATCTGTAATATCTAAAGACGCCATCGCTGTATAATTAGTCAAGAAAGTAGAAGGGGACGTGTTTACTATTGGTTCTCCGGCATTATATCCAAATCGGATTGTTCTGTCCAAACAGGAATTTATTTAAAGTTACTTTTTATTATTAAGATATACATTAACAATGCATAGTGATAAATTAACTATATTAGAACAAATCGTAATATTTGTCACGAGCGTTCAGATACATTTATTTCGGAACACCATATACAATTTATAAATTATTAAATTCCTATTATTGACTTGAAAAAGAAAAAATATATTATTCCTAAAATATGTTTTTAGGGTTGATTTTGCTGTCATTTACCAAAAATAAAATTATTGTCAAGTTTGACGAAATAACTCCCATGAATGACGTGCAAAGAAGTTTATTACTAAGGCTGTGTGTATAAAACTACCTATTCACCATATAATATTGTAATAAGGTTTCATACCTCGCTACAATGTCTGACATCACTGCAATCGATTGAGATAAAGATTGACATTGGCTGCAGTCTTACAGCATTGTCGCTATCCAACACCTGGAATTTGGGCTTTATCATTCCTTGCATACCTAATAAATAAACTCTATCGATTTAATGAATGTATAAAAAATAAATTTCCCATGTATATAGACTTTTTCTGACTAAGTATCAGATTAACAGTGTTAGTACCTCGGTAACAGCATTCCATCTTAAGAATTGTAGTAGCGCGTAGCGACTGTCATGTTTGATGCAAACCTCGCTGCTGGTTTTTAGATAATAATAAAACCACTGATCATATTAATGATTAGATTATACGATTATAGTAATAAATACTCGTAAAAAATCACTTTAGTAGCGCCGATTTTATGATCATACTCTTAAACAGGAATGTTGCTATGGCTTCTAAATGTAAATCAAACGAATAATATTTATAATGCGGTGTCAGGGGCTACGATTATTGATCTAAGTTAACCTCGACAACACGCTGTGTATCCTGTCAAAGAACGTACAGGACAATGGCGACCCGTCAATCTTCTTGGAAGTCGTTGAGTTCCGTACTCGTACAATGTGGTAGAGTTTTTTACCTGTCCAGATACCTAATATTCTCTTTATAGAATCAACCGCATTTTCTTTTTACCTATTTCGGTTGTACTCGTAGTGTCCAACGCGAATCCTCCGCGTTTTATTTGGTAGGCAACGCCTCACTGATGCCTTTGAACTTAAGGATTTGCATAGACAATCATGACATATCGACATCAACTAGCTATCCTGTTCATTTGTTACATAATTACATAAAAGTGTGCCACATTAATGTCGGCATTGTCGTAGCCAAATGCTACGATGTAGCATTGACGTAGCACCAATTTCACATGCTGTAGCGATTTACCTAATGTTACCTAATACTCGTAAATGGTAAATGTGCAATGGTCATTGAATGTTAATTGATTCTGTTAAAATTTACACGTACCATTAAATACTTAAAGCATCATAAAAGACGTATAATAACTTGAAACTTAAAGTATTATGTCGAAATAAACCCTTGAATTTGCTGATTGTTTAAACGTAATATGCTGATTCATGATTTTTTTTTACTGTAATTTTCTTATACTAGATGCGAGAATATCCTTTTGTAAGGATTCATTTCAATCAAACAAATTTAAATGTACACATTTAATCTGTGATTTCCAATAAATTCATGCTTCTCGCATTAATGATGAAAAACAAAAATAAATGGATTTGTGTGTCCAATGTGGAACAAAATTAAATTTTCGTTTTTTTATGTAACCTTACCTTTTTATGTGCCCTATTTGATTGTTACGTCTCCGTCTACGAGTCGACGTTGGACCTGGCTAGGGAGGAATCGCGAACAAAAAGGAACGAATCGAACGATCCGTATGCACGACAACCGACCGCACGAGTTGCAATATATCTTTAAAACAATAACTTGTACAATTTGCCTGATTTACTAAAGTCCCTAGTAATAGGAGAGTAACAATGGTTTTATAGCTATTGATAAGTGAATTTTAATTAGAACTATTATGTTTACTTATTTAACATAAAATATGTTTTAACATAAAACTATGTTGTTTTAAATTGAAAACCATGCAACAAAATGTTGGTTCTCTTTACAATTTGAACTTACTTTTCTGAGAAAAGCTTCGTTGCAGGTTTGTGCTGTTCCTTTCCAGTGATAATGACGAAACCTCACGTTGCCGAGGAGTTTTGCCCCTTGTAGAATTGATACTTCGTATACAATGCGGCGAATGTTGAGTACGTCCGTTCGTTTCTTGTATTTGTTCAGTTTGCGCCGTCGGACTATTCGTTCATCAGGCTCTGAATATTCGCCGGTACTAGTAAGACCTTCCTCAGCTGCCCAAGCACTTAGAACGCTTTCTATGAAACTAAATAATTGTTGGACATTCGGTTCTAATTTGCTAGGAATAAATAAATACGGTGAAACCGTTTTCTTTGGAACGATCGCCTTTTCTTCTGGTTCGTCTTCTGGCGGAGGTGCGACATCGTGGAATGGACAATTATGTATTTTATGATGATGGTGATGGTGGTGGTGATGATGATGATGCTTAGTTTTACGTTTATGCTCCTGTGATCCCGAGCCGCTAGCGCCATCTCCTTTTTCTACGGTCTCGCCGCCGCTCGAGTGTGAGTCTCCACTGCGCTCCCTGCGCGGCTTCGGTTTTCCGTTCGACGTAAGGGCTACGAGGGCTCCCGCGGCTAGGCAACAGTGGTGTGCCACACAGCAAAATCGCGCGTCTCCCTTATGAAGTCCCGTGTGGGCCTTGTGACAGAAGGAAATATCAGGCACTCTCGCGCCTAGCGCTGTCAGATGCGCTCGGTCTGCGCAGACTTGCATGAGGAGATTCTCACCAAAGTGGACAGTTTTGTGTCGCCGGCGGCGCAAGTGCATGACAGTGCTGCTGCCGGCCAGGGACGGCGGCGCGGAGGCGGAGATGGGCTTGCCGCGCGGCTCGGGTGCGCGCGCGCTCCGGGGCGGCGGCGCGCGTTGCGTCTCCACCATCATTGGCGAGGAGCGGCGTCAGCGGCCGGCGCGCGAGCGTCACCTCATCACGAGTTTAAACAAATCCACACCTCGCTTCCGCCTCTACTCCCTACTAATGGCGGTTATGTGCTAGTTTACATTTTTACGTACACACTTAAGACACAATAAATAGTCATTTTGAAGTTGATACAAATTATCTAATTAATCACTGTTTCATATTCTTTCATTTCAAGTTTTCTTCTTTGTTAGTCGACACAAATTACCAAAAATTTTGAAATTATTAATGCACAATTCAAGTGCTGCAAGTTACTGAGACAATCCCTTCGCGATAACAAAAATACAATAAGAAAGAAAGGTAGAAAGGTAAGGTAAGTTTAATAAGGCAGAAAGTTTTAAGTAAAAGGTATTTTATTATTGTATTGTACGTAACTTTTTATGAAATGCACAATAACTATCGTCATTATTTACGTCATTAAATGGCTCGTTCTCTGCAACGGATATTAACAAGCTGACATCGAACTATAGCAAAATATTTTACATTTGAGAGTCTTAAACAATCTAATAACAAAAATGGTCAATTTAATTGTCAACGTTAAAATATGGTCATTTTTGATTTCAATGTAGTTAACTTTTCGCTTTACAAAATCGGTCATCTTGTGCTTTTAAATTCTGCTACTATAAACATTGGGGCATAATGTAACATAGGAGTAAAATAAATTATGTAAAATATCTATGACATATGCAAAGAGTTTAAGGGCTTTCGACCTTAGACGTTTTGAAAGAACATTTTCAATTTTATAGTATATTATTATGATTCTTGTATAACGCCCAATTAACCTATGAGGGTTGTGTGTTACATATAACTGATAGATCTTAAAAATACCACTTTGAGAAGATGATTGGTTTTCCTATTTTTTGTAAAGGGAAACTCATATTTGACTTTAAAGGGTGAGTGTATGTACGTTACGGCTGGTGCGGGTGACCGTTAGGTGTGCCAGTACCTAGTAGTCCATTCCCTAAAAATATGTAGCATAAGAAAAATCTGGTACTACAAAATAATGTAATGGCTTTTAATTCGTAACTCTTAATTCAATTTATAAATAGAAGCCCGTCCCGAATTCGTTCACGTTGAACAATTAAAGATATAAATTATATATAAGTATATTTATCGATATGCCCGATATAATATCGCCTATGACTATGAATTCTCCAATTTGGTGCTGGGGTTACGGACATTACCCTCATACAGAATTAGGTTAGATTAGTCAAGAGTACAAGTGAGTCTCAGTTTTGATCGATGACACGTATTTTTGCACTACGAATCGTAAAAAACAGCTTAGCAACATAAACGCACAAGTCACCGCATATCATGCATATGTAGCTTCAATGTTGAAATATGGAATTATTTTGCAACTAACAAGGACTGTGTTTTAAAGCTCAATTGATATGTGTACGTGCCATTGCAGCATTGGAAGAAGAAATCACAATTGAAAAAAAACTAATAATTTTATCCAGCATAAATTAATTGAAATTAAAAATTGACCTGCCTGAGCAGCACTTACATCGTCAGAAGATACCAAAAATTGGATCTACTCATGAATCAAAAGATGGTGCATTCCTTAGACGCAGAATTCGAATGTTGCCAGAACGATGTAGAAAACTTCTAGCTAGCGACGGACAATACTTATAATAAAATATAAGGTACCGTTTTTGAACAGTAAATGCTGAATTTGTAATACTAAACGGCGGAGTATATAATTTTAAAAACCTATATTTAACAAAAAAAAAAGATGGATTTTATGTCCTTTTACAGCTTTGACCACATTTAACTGAAAAAGTTGGGACCGCACCGAACATATTCCATTTTAAGATACTTGTTTGAGGGCAATATTTCAGACTATCATCTATCACTCTAGATTAGATCTTTTCTTTACTCCTTACAGTTATTATATTAATGGAAAAAAATCATAAATATCAAGTTATATGGTCATAAAAATATATAATTTTATTAATATAAATATAGTGCAAGTATTTAAGTTGATATTTTTGAATGGTGCATTTGTTGTTTAAACATGTAGTCAAATTAAAAACGTGAAAATTACAATTGGGCATTCAGCACTTAATTTGCAATGTTTTATAAACATTTACATAAATACAGGAAAGTAATTATTTCCCCTCAGAAATAATACAAAACTAAGAAATATCTTAATTTTGGTGTTTACACACGATTAAATCTTACGTTACGTTCAAATCCGATGACCATGCGACGGGCGAGAAGATGAAGAGAAATTTAATACTCCGGTTAGTGTATAATCAAATTCCTGCTTGGTTTAAATCAAATTCAAACGCAAACTTGTCCATAGCTATGTCAAGAACAGCATAGAGGTTGTTATGCCATTGAATCTATAACGTGGTAAAATGTTGGAGATGATAAAATAGGTCGTAAGATCTACTCTTAAATGTAACAATGTTGTAAAGTTATTTTTAATAATACTTTTAGATACCTATATCTTACTTTATCGCCCAGAGAATAGAATAATGTAAAAAATATCGGTTGATACTACTGCCTCCTCCGTCATAGTGACATTTTGTGTGAATAACCTAAATACTGATGGATGTTTGTTAGTGATGGTTACCGATATACGTGTCTCGCACAGATATATAATTTATTAAACTACTTCATAATAGATAATTACGTATAGATTTCAAATATAATGATCATTCTATAATAAAATGTGTTAACACATTTATGTCAATTATAACAATTTAAGGTATTATTGTTATTATTACGAAATGATATAGTTGAAATTTATATAAATATAAGCATAGTACTCTAGTTGTTTATTTGTCAGTTGGTGTTTTTTGTAAAAGTCTTTTGCTTTTTTAAACATAATCCATTATATGCCTACGTCCTCTGGGAAACTATAAACGATCAATCACCGAAAGAAGTTCAAACTTATTTACCGTTACATTATTTGTACGTTATAAGTAAATCGAAAAAATTCTTCCCACTACACAAGAAAGTAAATAAAATTTCTTAGATATGTATACAACTGCTGCTAAATAGTGTTCTGTAGTTAGTACTACTTTCTAAATACTAGGCGTTTATTCAAGGCGAGAATTATGTATTTCTTCTAGTTTTGTCACGTTTTAATTATGCTAACAGCCAACCCGTCCCCCGGGGAAGTAGGACGTGATGCATCTCCGCAAAGCAGCATCGCATTTGAAGTATCGTAACGACATTGCCTCACCCTCTAAACACGTTTATTGAATATCTGCTACTTATCCATTTGCTTGTAGAACTAATCATTGTCAATATATAACTAATAAAACCTAATTACGGATAAGAAAAATCTATAACAGAAGAACTTTATTCTGCTTAGTTAAGTAATTAGCCACACTACTCTAATTATCATAACGAGCATTCTAATCGATATAATATTTTCTGGTTGCTACAGATATAATTAGAGATATTAAAGGACATCAAATAAGTTTTTTACAGGTTGTGTGATTCATTTTAGTGACAAATATTGAAATCGATAAAGCAAACTTAATTAACATTATCCTTAATTTTGTATTCTACTGTTTAATAGTCTAACTGATATACGTATATAAAAAAGAAAGCGCCATTTTAAAATAATCTGTTCTAATAGTGGGAGAATAAATAACATCTACTAGCATTCGGTAATGTTATGACTTCGGCTTTATATAATACGAAACTGACGTCAGTCGTTATATTGGAGCGCGGTTTATTGATGACGTCATACATTTTGAGGTATTTGATTATACGCTACGGTGGCACAAATTATAATCAAATCAGCAGCAGATAAACCAACGCTCAGGGCACTATTTGATGAATTAAAGGCTTAAAAATAATTAAATATTTCGTTTAATTTATCCTTAAAATATTATCAAAGACAAGGATGCTTCGATTCCGTTTTACTAAATAATTCTGTTTTGAATCATACTTTATTTAATAAAGCGTCTGTAATTATTTATTCCGATTCGACTGGGACTTTAGATTATATTAAAAGAAAGGTTTTTTTTAAATGCACGGAAAGGGCAACGACGTTGGTGTAATGTACATGTCGGTGTATAATGTCTTGAAATCGATATATTTTAAATGAAAAAATCGGCTTAAAAGTCGAAATTCCATTTCCTTGACTAAATACTAAAATTAAATAATTTTTCAAGTTAATAGTTAGTTTGTCTCCATTACAAAGACATGACTTTAAATGTATGAAGTAAAAAATACTAGCTGCACGATTAATTTAGAGCTATAGCGCGAAGTACTTTTAATTATGACTACTGCAAGAAACTTATTTTACTTTCTTAATTGATAAAATATACGAACAGAGTGTTTGAAAAGTAATAAGGCCAATTACACATTTAAGTTTTCGAAAGTTTCTTTTTGCTCTAAGATACGTATGATTAAATTATTGTTATACAAAAAAGTGAAACCATATTTTTTGCTTATAGGTGATTTTCAAAATAACCAATATATCTTGGAAAAATTTATCTACTCACCAATTGTTAATCAACACAACAGTAAGTAGGTGTCTGATTCAAGTTTGTTGTGATAAAAAACTGAAATAACAAAGAAATTAAAAGCTAGTCTTATACTCAGTGAATTTGAATTTTTTGTGACATAAATAGGACAAACTCGGATAATTAAGAAATCAGTCAAACTTGTGATGTCGGATCGAGCTAGGAATTCAATTCAGAAATTTTTGTTCGGTACGCAGCATAGCAACTTAATTGTTACAACCTAACAATTGCCTGTAAATACCGTCCTACATAGAAAAAAATAATAAATTTTCATTAAAATGATATAGAAACAATAAATTGTTAGCTTTCGGGAGCGAACTACAGTTATAAATAAATACAATTTTAACAACCGAGAAATTATTATGAGTTAAAGTGAAAAACCTTTGAATGCATGATTTATAACAGAGATACGAAAGTTAACTCAAGAGTTAGGTACTTTACTAAAACCATTACATTATTATGTATTGTTAAAGAAAAAACACTTGGAATAGAAGTATTAAGCTTAACACATCAAAATAGTACAGATATTGTACACAATTAGTGAGAATCGAAACGTATTTTTTATGAAATAGCATAATATTATTTAATTATTTCTTTAAAATGAACAAAAGAAAAGCTTTAGCTTTTTTTAACTGAAAAATTTTGGGTGTTATAATAACTAAGATTCGCTACCAATACAACAATGATAAGTGAATACGGCAATATCAATTTGTTTTCTGGTCTTAATGTGTTTCTTTTTTTTTAGTAGAGTGCACCGAAATGCAACGAACACTGGATCGACTAAGTAAGCAATTACTGGTTCGAAATGAGCGGTGTGCAACTCTGTGGACGTTCCTATACAAGCGTCCTGCATTGCGCCAAATTCTCATTGGATTCGCTTTAGCTATTCTTTTGCTTGAAGCCTAAACAACAAACCACCTTCTACAATTGGATTAAATGTCATAATGTGTTTAAATTTAACAAAACAAAACGTCCTAAAACAACACATCCCACACAACAGTTTACCAAATCTGAAAGGATTGTTTCAATAACACTCGCGATAGCCTTTGATTGTGATATTTTACATTTCTTCTTTAATTTTTTCAGAGCGATAATAAAAGCCTGTATTGAATTAAGTAAATTATGTTGCAACGAAACGATAAACCTGTTCCGATGTCGCTTATTGCCGCGAGGATAGGCGTAGATACACATCACTTATACACATGTATTAATAGGTCTGAGTCGATTGTCTAATTTACTATCGGAGTATATGTGGGTGGTCACTATATTTAGGTCAGGTGTTGTTTTTTTAGTTGATAAATAAATAAGTTTATTGAGTTACATAACCGAGCACCGGGAACACAGAACTGCTCCAACGCCCTGACGGCTCTCACTGCGACTGGATCCGGCACGCGTCGACGGAGGGTGGTTGCGATCGTCAAACTTCGTTACGAGTCGGAATGGAACGATCGTACGTCCTCGGGCGCTCTCCGAGCACGCGCGCCTGCGGGCGGCGGCGCCACGGCGCCCGTGTGCCCCGCATTACCCGCCCGCCTGTTCATTCTACTAACACTGCTTTCAATTTATTTGCACTAAAATTAGTTTCTATCGTAAAAAAATTACATCTATCATACACCCTCCAAATTTCGAAACACATAAACTTTTAAGTTACAAAAAATTTGCTGTGACAGGGATTTAAAAAAAGGAAAATTAACAGATTACCCTTATTATTAAATTTTCAAGAGATACAACTACAATTACTTTTTATCGTTAAGATTAAATATGTTTTATAGTAAAATAATCGAATAGAAAGCAAAGAAAACATATGAGCAATTTCAGAATAAAATTTTGAGTTTACACTTTTGCAATATCAGTCAGAATACATGAACATTTATATAGCCAGCCGGAAGCTACCTGCGGTTAGTCTGGAATTAGTAATTATCCACCTGCGAAGATTTCAGGCTGTCTCCAGCAATACTGTCCATTTAT
>DWPT01000065.1:0-33788 GCA_018251895.1 Agathymus mariae mariae
ATTACAAATAGCCGACAAACGAGCAGACGAGCCACCTGATGGTAAGTGGTCACCGTCGCCCATTGACATCAGTAAGATCAAAGGTATTGCTGATGCGTTGTCGACCAGGAAATGAGAAGATACCTTCTTCTCAATATATATATAATATATATATATATATATATTGGCGTATTTATATATATATATATATATATCTTTTTGTTACAGTTCATCCTGAACATATGCCCAAAAGGCTTCGCATCTCCTAACCTCCGCTCCGGTGCGTTCCTTTTGGAACGTCCTTTGTCCAGCGGTAAGCAGGAATTTCAGACCGAACCTTCTCTTTATCCTCTCACCCAACCAGTGCAAAAATACGAAGGCCTCATCCAGAGCGGTGGTGAAGCTCACTATGCGAATGATATACCACCTATGAAGAGAGAGGTCTTTGGAGCATTTGTTTTATCGACGGTGCACAGGGGAGAAATAGATTTTATAGATGCATCGGAAGTCTTGGTGAGTTAGTTCATCAGTCTGAGTGTAAAATATAATAGGCCGGCTGAACATGAGCAGAGTATGTTTGCAGCATAGATGGATCTGCTATTAAAATAATTGCTAGTTACGAATCCGAATACAAAAAAAAAGAATTATATCACATTGTAACCGTAATCGTATATTATCTTATATAATTTACGAAAACGACAAGTAACATATAAAAATTTTCAGTGGTTTTATGCCCATAAGCAGAAAGACAGACAAAAATTCTTAAATATGTTGTGGCTGCAATATCGACAACAAAGCATACCTACATTAAACATTTTCACATAAATATTTAGCTAACATTTTCAAACATAGGTCTACCCGTGTACGTCTGTATAGAATAGACGGTATAAATAAGTACTATTAGTATTAATTCAACTCGTAAGTTGAAATTAATCCATACACTTGCAGTGTAATGTACGGAAACAGAAAAATCTGCGACAATCATTTGCATAGATTGACGACTTCCAATTAGATGACTATGTTTTCCATATAATAGCTCTTAAAAACTTATTTACCATAATAATGTGCTCACAAACACACAACAGTCATTTTAAGTAATAAACTTGTAATCTACAGGAAATAGACGGAGTCGTGGCGTTGTACACCGCGAAAGATTTTCCCGGGGTGAATTCTTTCACGTTCCCCGGAATACAGTTGCAGACTGAAGAAGAAGAGATTCTAGCCACGAAAAAGATTTTGTTCTATGGACAGCCGGTGGCTATCATAGTCGGTGAGTCTGAAGCGTTAGTTGCCAAAGTTGCTACAAGAGTCAAAGTCACGTACAAGAATGTCACCAACGTCCCCCCAGTACTCACTATAGACGAAGCGAAGAAGGATAGCAGAAGACTTATACCCAGTGACAGTAGTGACACCAAAATTGAGCCTACAGGTAGAGGAACCAACACTACGAAGGTGATTAAAGGCGTGTATGAAATCGGCGCTCAGTACCATTACTACTTGGAGCCTGTATCGTGCGTGGTGGTCCCTGTGGACCGCGGGCTGGACGTGTATGACTCATGTCAGTGGATTGATCTGACACAGATTGCAGTAGCGCGATGTCTCAATATGAAAGAGAGCGAGTAAGTTTACAATGTGTTAAATATTTCCTCTAATTAAATGGTTGTAAATATTAAGTACACCCTTAAATTTCAGTTTCTTAATTTACACATCTGTTCAGTTCAACGAATGCCCGCTTGCGAATGTGAGGAGCAATCTCTGAAGACTGTAGGTGGTTCTTGCAGGCGTTTTATTTGGGCAGTAAACAGTATAATTGTTTACTACTAAGCATACTAACCTGGTCTGCAGGTACGAGTACGAGTACCTACTTGTAGTAGCTGCGTCGACGGCTAGGCGGTTGCACCTTGTCTCCAATCTTCCTTTCTTCTCAACTTCTCATTAGATGGTATACCGTGTCTGGTTGTTGAGGTTCGCTATTACACTGCACTTTAATATCACTTTGTTATTTAGCGGGAGCGGTATTGCAGTGACATTTATTTCAACACGTATGATTTGGGCGGTGCGGTTTATAAATATTTACGAAGTTACATAATTATTTGTCCTTTTCACATTTCAAACTCGGCGGTGTGCAACTGAATGCGCTATCAGTGCTGCCAATAATAAATCTCCGAAATCCCCGTTTCTTTTTATTCATACCCCACAAATTTCCGATATGATATTTTTGGAATAAAAACTATTTTTTTACCAAATTAGTTTAAATGTAATTCATTATTTAATAAAAAGTTATTAAAAGAAAATATTTATTTGTTGGCCTACGTAAGAATTTACTTTGTTTTTTATATTACTTCTTTAACAATAGCTGCACTTTTTAACCACTTTTCTATAATTTTATTGAAAATTTTACCTGTTTAAATTTTACACAAATTAAAAAAATCGACAAACATAATAAAAAATATTTAATAATGGTGTAGAAAATATAAAACCATGTTCTAATGACAGTTGATCAGGCATTTGAATGAATCCAATAGTGTCGAGCTATATCTGTCAAGTCCGAACGTGATTATTTAGTTGTAATTATTATCCGACATAAAATAGATTCAGCCTACCAATTTTTTCAGTCCAGATTCCCCGAAATTCCGTGATTTATGTCATTCCCCGTGCTTTGCCCGCGCTAACCCTCCATTCCCCGCATATCGGGGATTTTTCCCGCGATTGGCAACACTGTCCGCTACATAAAAGTGGGCTTACCAGAAAGAGAGGGAGGATGAAAGTTTAAAAAGCGAAGGAATCATTTGCCGGATTTTAATAGATCATCAAGAATAAATTGCGGAATGCGATTACAGCTTACAATAATTTTGGCGGGAACATAGTATAAATGCATTCATAGAGTAATGCCACTATTAGTGCGAACATCCGCTGATTTGTGAGTTGTCAATATCAGGGATTTTTTTTTATTTTATTAATCGAACTATGCTACTCTAGCCAGCTCATTATAGGAGGGATATCGATGTTTTTGTTTCATTTACATAGAATCAACTGGCTGTGCTAAAGTTATTAAAGTAAGTGAAGCCGAGGAGGAGGAACAAGAGGAGAAGAAGTAAAGTGCTGAAGAAGGAAAAAATCGTTCGTTGGATTTTGGATACAATATGGAGCTCAGAATTGACTGGAGCGTGTCAAATTAGAGATAACCGAGTCCAGCAGACTGAAGTTTTATATTATACCGTTACTTGATCGTGTACACTTTGACAGCATTTTCGTGAAGGTGCGTCGTGTTGGTGGTGGCTTCGGAGGCAAGATTAGCAGGAACGTTCAGGTGGCTACGTCATGCGCATTGGTAGCGAAGAAGATGAACCGCCCTTGCCGGTTCATATTACCGCTACCGACTAACTTAACCGTCACTGGAAGGAGACTGCCTTCTCAGTGCGAGTATGAGGTAATTTACCCAAAGAATTAAAACATTATTTTGGAATGCTATTATAATCAAAACTTGTTGGATGTATTTGGAAGACAGTTATACTTTATCCAGGGGGAGCGGGAGGGGGGTCAAATATTGTCACTAATCCGAGTTTTTATTATTGTGCCCAGGAGTTTCTTTCGCTGTTTCATCTCCTCAATGTTAGTTCACATTTTCTAAACGGTAGTAAAACATCGAAATTATTAAATGAATATTAATGACTTAATTAGTCATAGTTATAAAAATATTTTTATCAAGTCAATACTCTCCTGTATATATTTTAGGTAGGAGTAGATGATAACGGCAAAATACAGTATCTGGATGCGTCCATAATAGAAGATGTGGGGTGTTCGAACAACGAGAATATCCTGAGCTTCACCGCCGGTGGTTTCCCCAACTGTTATAATAAGGAGTACTTTAGTTTGAAGACAGCTACCGTCCTCACCGATCTTCCCTCGAACTCTTTCGCACGAGCACCTGGTCAGCACACAGTCAATTATATAATCATGCTGAACACTTCGATAAAACTTCCCAAGTTATCCTGTAAACACTACATTTATTAATTAATATTAATAATAAGGGATACATAAAAGTAGGAGCACTTTTTCCGATTTAATCTTACTACAGTTAAAACATGACATAAATACCTTTGCAGCAACACATCCAATACGTGTTAAAACATATCGACACAGGTATTACACGGAACACACAGACAGATCTTTTAGAGTAAAAAAAAATATTTGTGACGTAATTGTTGGTTGTATTTATAAAGGCACGACGGATCTTTTCCCTCGCTAACAAATTAGTATCACAATGAGTTTGGGCAGGACATTAAATATAGCAATTAGTATTAGCAATACAGACTATAGCTACCTATTGTTTCAGAATCAGAAAAGTGATATGTTGAATATGGTATTCAAATAGTTTGTTAGTCTTTTCGTACTACGTGATCATTATCATATTTGTTCACAGGCACATCAGAAGGAATTTCATCCATAGAGCATATAATGGAGCACATAGCATTTGTGGTTGGAAAAGATCCTACAGAGGTTCGGTTAGTCAACATGAGGATCGAGGACAACGACCTTCCAAAACTTATACATTTTTTTAAAGAAAAATCAGAATATGACCGGCGCTATGAAGAAATTCAAAAGTTCAACAAAGCTAATCGTTGGGTAAAGAAAGCCATCAAAATTAATGTAATGCTGTTTCCAGTAATTTTCTATGGTAATTACAGCGCCATGGTGAGCATCTATAGAGGAGACGGCACTGTAACGGTGACTACTGGGGGGATCGAAATGGGGCAAGGAGCGAACACCAAAGTGAGACAGGTCGTTGCATATGAGTTGGGTATTCCGATCGACCTAGTAACGGTCCTACCACACTTTAGCTTTGTCGCTGCCAACAATGTTTTTGCAGGATCGAGTATCGTGAGTGAATCCACTTGTTATGCGGCAATTAAAGCGTGTGGCACCCTCAAGTCCAGGTTGAAGCCGATATCAGATAGCTTGACAAATCCTACTTGGATTGAAGTTATTCAAAAAGCCGGCGAATTGCAAGTGGATTTAGTTGCAGAATACATGATGACGGATAAGGAGCCCGACTTAGCTAGTTACAGCGCTTTTGCTGTTGCGATTTTGGAAGGAGAGTTAGATGTGCTCACAGGAAGATACATACTAAATAGGTTAGACATTTTAGAAGACGCCGGTATGAGTACTAATCCTAATATAGATGTTGGACAGGTAAGAAATAAAAATAAGAATTGATGATAAACACTAACTGAAACATATTATCACAATAGTCTTCGAAGTCGTTCTTTCACACGGGCGACTTGAGTAAGAATCCTGCACGCACCTCTAATATTTCAAATTATGCGCATTTTACAAACTAGCTATCACTCGCATCGGCGAAGGAACCATCGTGAGGATTTTTACTCACCTGAGTTTTCCGTAATAGTCTCAAAGGTGTGTGAAATCTGCCAACCTGCACTTGGCCAGTGTGGCGGATTATAGGGCCATAGGACTCCCATTGTAAAAGCCGAGCCCAGCAATGCGACAATTGTGGGTTGCAGTGATGACGATTATCAAAATAACATAATGCTTTACATGAATTAAAAAAAAATGGATAATCTGCATAAGTATACTGCTATTTTTAGGTAGAAGGGGCGTATATACAAGGACTTAGTTATTTCACTGCAGAGAAATTCAAGTATGACAAACAAACCGGCAAATTACTTTCCAACGATGCTTTAAGCTACGAAGTTTATTTAGCAAAAGACATACCGGTCGACATGAGAGTGTTACTCAGATTCAATTCGAAAAATCCGAAAGGTGTACTGGGTTCCAAAGGTACTCACGGTTTTATTAATAACATACTAAATAAAACACCCTGTTATATAATGACAACATTTCGTCCGGTTGTTACCAAGAAACTCACGAGGATGTGTGGTATTACTGTAAATGTGATGCAACGTGGAGTTTATTTTCTATATATATAAATAAGATTGATATGGTTTACAATTATCGGGTTTTGTTTTTTCTTCCAATGTATTTCCATGAGTATACGTTATTAAATTATTTCACTTATTTATTATTTTTACATAACGTCTATGTAGTACCTAAGCAATGTTTGTAAAACAAACAATATCACTGGGCGTGTTGAATTTGTTTCGTTGCAGCTGTAGGTGAGATGGGGATATGCACCGCGCACGGCGTGACGCACGTGCTGCGCCAGTGCATCATGGAGTCGCGGAAGGACTCGGGCTACGACCCGCACGAGTGGATCAATATTGGTAAGTGAGATTTTAATTAGAAATGTCATTCAATAAATGAATTGTACATTGTGTCCTTTGAGAAACGCTGTAAGCAAGTCGACACTGACTTGTTAGCGTCGGTCACATGTACTCAAAGAGTAGTTCGTTACCCTACGAGTTACTTACCCTACGTTACCCTAGTTCGTACGAGTTGACGTCCGCAGGACCTAATGCTATTCTTTTGTAACAATAAAACATTTTTTTAAACTTTTTAATTAATGGATTGTCTGACACCTTCAAACTGCTGGGCGCAGGTCCTCTCACACGGCCATACTCTCTCACGCTGGCCCAGTGACGGTTGGTAGACTTCGCATACCTTTGGAAACGTCACCACCACGTTTTCCTTCACCGACATAAGATAATTACTTTTGATATATGTACGTATTTTAAAAATTAGAGGAGCACGCAGATCAGTGCGAGATCTTTGTTCAAACCACTAAGCTGCGCTACTTTTAGATCGATTTATTTGGGAAAACAGTGGAACCCAGTTGGAATGACTCGTGAGTCCCACAAGTGCGATGTGACGGGTGACGGAGCGTTTTCAGGCACATCTCCTTTCATTAGACAATATTCAGAACTGTAACGCTGGAATAAAAGACGTATCGTTCTTCTTTATCGTTCTTCATACCAATATTCATCTTATACTGTACATGATTCAATTGATAATAATTTAAAATAAATGTTTCGAATGTACTTTACCGCAGCGTTGAATTAGGATTCCTACTTGTAAAGTTTTAATTCATATCTGTTTCAATTATTCCAGATATACCTTATACGACCGAATCCATTCTTAAGGCGCTGAGTGTGAAATCATCTGAATTTGTACTTTAACTATTCGTACGAATTATTACTTATCAATAAAGGAGTTTTGTTTTTGAATCCTTAGTTTAATTAGAATTTTACCAAAACTTTTATACCGAAATTAAGAAAATAAAGACATTAAACCTACTTTAGCAAGCCATTGTAAATATAAAAAAATTTTCAGTTGTTTATTAATAAATTTTTCCATTGATCTTAGTGAATCAATATACAAATATAAAAAGATACAAATTTCTCGGTATTTCTTGAAGAAATTTTGAGGCACAAGAAATAAAACTTTCCTCTCGTGTGACACATACTTTTTCCTTACACTAGACAAGTAGACAGTTACCAGAACACCAAGTAGACCTAGATAAAATCATCATTATTTATTATCTACTAAAAGTCATAGTCGTTCGACTATACTACAGCGTGATTGAGCCGTTTAAGTCTTCGCCGTACAAAACATAAAACCTTCCGTATTATGTAATGAAAGATTCTTCATTATTAAATATTAGACACTAGTAAGGCTTTTTACGTTTGCTATGAAGCGTTTAATTTATTTATAATATCATGTTCTAGTTTACTGTGGTGCATGACAGGAAACCGATAGTAATTAATTGTGCCTTAAACTCTTTGTTACTCTCGGAATTCTAAGGCCTTCGATGTGATTGTCATATTATCGCAATTCAAATTTCTAATTCACAATTTTTATTTTAGTATTTTGCTGCCGGTTTTCGCATATAACTATACTTTCTGTTTATATGACTGATAAAATTATATATAATAAATATATAAAATAAAACTTAGTACTATTCAAAAATAATGTACAAGGTATAAAATATAATAGTAATACTTGCATTTTTCTTCTACTGTTATATTGGACCCTACGACGTGCATCAAAACTTCAACCTCTAATCTCCCGATATCCTTATCTTTCAGTTTATGTCCTAACCTTAAAATGTATCCTTCCTTTTGTATAGCAAGTTTGAGAGGAATTGTGTGCATAATACATCTTTTTCTTAAAATATCACGATTTAAATCAGTCTGGGTTTCATTCTGGAGACAGCACCACCACTGCACTTGTTAAGTCATTGACGACAACAGATAATTGTTTAATGCATTTAAGACAGTTGACAAACAAGTTTATTTTGTTGCGCCCAAGCAATTAGAAAGGGCTACCGTACGGAGATACGCGAGAGGGAGGGTGATGAATGGTCATGCATACACACGCAGCCGGCTGTACCGGTTATGTGGGACTCACTATAGACCTAGATGCCTACCAACTAAATACCACCTGAGCTTGGCTACGGCCATGAGGGCGGTGTCCACACATACAATAAAACTACTGCATTAGCTTCATTAGTATACGTTTATTGTTGCGTCATTAAACAGAAATAATTAGCATATTCGTATTCAAAACAATTTAGGCCCTAATTCCATAATATAGGCTTAGATTTAGGCTTGCCAACGAAACGTCAAAAAATCACCATAAAAAATAAATAAACAAAATAATTTTAACCGATTCCTGAACAAAATAATATTAATAAATACTTATAATAAATTATCATTAATCCTATACAACTTAAATTCGTTTACAAATACGAGGAAAAAAAACTTGTCTTAATGTAAAATATACATAGTCTATACACGATTATATCAACAGGTATGTGTTATGCAAAAAAGTGCAATACAAATGTCATTTTTTACTTATTACTAAATGTTTTACACGCGCGGGCTGGATGGATAAGCGACCACAGAGGACTAATTCGCAGGGCTGGCACGACTCCACACTGATTTAGTCATTGGATATTGAAAAACATAAAATATATCTTATAACAATTAATTACATTATACAGTACTTAAATGAAAATAATAAGTAACTTGCCAACATTCAACTGAAGCCGAGGAGAATATTGCGCCAAGTGTAAATGCATGGTAAAAAACACGACCATCCAACCCTGCCAATTAACTAACAGGCGGCCCGACTTTATCGCTGAAGCGTCGCACCAGTACACTACAATCACATATCCCAAAAGCCCGTTCGGCCGCGGCAGCGCAGCGACATTGGTCGACCGTTAGATCGTTACAAATAGTCCGAGTCTACGGACCGTATCCGAGCTACCATTTAGAACTGCTAACTACATAGCCGCCCCCTCCGATAGCATCGCGTTCCTAAACAGATATAATAAAATAAACTCATACACCGTCCGCACTCAAACAATGGTTCAGTATAAAATTAGCTACTACGTAATATCAATACAAGATAATCTAATAATATATGCAGTTTTGACGTAATGTCATTCGTACACACACAGTAGCCGGTAACGTCATCTTTGATATGATTACATAATTGTGAATTAGTCTAACGTAAAATAAGTAAACTAAGTGACCTAACAACAGCAACTGACGGTGCTGTTGTTTACAGTAAGATGTGGATGGTAGATATTGTAAAATAATTCATATTGATTCATTTTGCTGTATAATTTTTAATAATCAATATTGTTAGTGTTGGCTGCAGGATAGTAAGGTAGGTATGTCTATGGATATGACGTAACTATAGATATTCGATAAAATCAATTAAGGATCTACTTCGATTCAAATTGGATTTAGATGGAAAATAAGTATTACTGGATTCAAGACCTAAACTTCAATAAAATAGACTCATTTGAGATCGTCCCAGTTCCATATTATTTTAATATTTTTTATTTCTATGTGTATCTGTATTCTGTCGGATTTATTATAAAATACCAGTGCTTGCAATCATTACAAAATATTAAATGTTTGCTATACGGTCGAATAAAAAATATGAAATAATTAATATAGCCGCCACATATAAACATTAACTATATATATATATATATATATATCTACACAAGTGACAAATGCAATTATACCATACATTACAATCGTCTATTAGTGTTGTGCTTTGTGTCTCTTATAAATTCATAATTGCTTGTAAGAAAGAATAATTGAAAAGAAAAATATAGATCTTTTACGGTTCGATTAAACTCATTGAAATGTATTTTCTATTAAAAAATCTATTTTCAAAACAATGTTATACTTTAAAAAAAAAGTTCCTAATTAAGCTTCGCTGTTTGATATATACAAATCCAATCCTCCATAGTTCCTCATCAAAAAAAAAAATGAATTCACAAGTACGCGTTCAAACTAAGTTAACTATTAGGTACCAATAGTGTACAATGTTGTTTGTATATTTCATTAGAATTCATATAATACATTATTAATGTAACTGATAGTTAAGATTACTTTAAAATACGCAAGATAACAAACCAAAACAATGAACACCCTAATCTAAATCCCGAGATTCGTTGCAGACCTCAACGTTACAGTCAGTCCATATCAGTTCGTCGTCTCGCTGTACAATCCATACATTCAGAACATCCTATTGATATTGATATTATACATGTAACGCTACCGTCGATGTTTTCACCGGGCAAACACGTAATTGTCAGATACTTCTCAGTAATTCACTAATATTTTATTTCAATAATCCAATTCAACCTTTCAATTCCAATTCAAACTTCAAATGATATAAGAAAAACATTTGAACGCACCAAAAAACAGCGCAAACACCGCACCATTATTCGTGTTCAAAAACACGCGTTATATTGACGCGGCCTCTTTAGCGCAGAGAATCGATTTATCTGGTCGTCGTAATTTTACATTAGGCTGATAAAATTTTATCAATTTGCAATGCCAGAGCGAGAAAACCACCCGCTAAATGGACTCGGTTTTAACTCACCTTCTAACTACCCTCTAATACTAATAATCAAGCACGGATCAAAGACCAGCCAAAAGTATAGATGATATTGCAACCGAGAGTTTATATCGAAATCGATATTCTTCGATCGCGATATGCACGGGCGTCGTACTCCCTCTAGCGGTTACTTTCAAAACTAAATAAACGGTGAAGCTCGTGGGCGACAGTGTGACGTCGCATCTAATTAACATTTAATCTATACGTTACCTGTGTAGTTAATATTGTGTATCTTTGGAAAATCTAACTGTTGACTGGGACCTATGTCGTACAACACTACGCTACGTACCGCCCCTACATAGCAATAATTATACCCTGCACATATGTATATAGGATGGTCTCCGTTCAGTCGAAAATAGACGAGCAATTTTAATATGCATACATATTTATAAATAAAAAAATACAAAGTTCCTCTGTGAGCATTCATAGACATAAACGACTTACTGACTAACTTAAATTTAAAGGGAACAGGAAAATAAAAGATTTAGTTAAAGCAGTTTTTCCAAATCAAAAAATTTAGTTTCATGTAATCGATTATAAATCAAATGAAATAATTAAAAAAATAAAAATATTTTTTTTATAACTGGACCGAAATGTGTAGTCTACAATTAAACGGAAACACGTATACATCTCGACTATGTAATATAAATAGCAAACGTCACAAATCGCACGACTGAACGAACCCCACCTTGCTATAGCTACATTGGCGTTTTGGACTGCGTAGTAACGAACACGTCTCATATACAAGTAGAAAAAGCACTCGAACACTATGTTAGCAACCGTTACAAATAATATTATTAAAACTATAATACAAGCCAATTATACAGTACAATACAATACAGGCTCGTCGTCTGTTAGACGCTACAAAATATGAGGTATATTGAGTCGTTACAATGGCCTATTGGTGTCAGTTGGAATGGTAAGGTTTTATATAACTATTGAGCGTCGAGTGAGTGTAACACGCGTGTTGGCGTTCGATATTATATTAATTAAATAGTCATATTATACATTAGATGGATATTTTACTGCATAAGGTACGATTCTGTGAAACAAATCGAGTCTGACCCCTGTGTTATAACTGCACGTCGATACTTGTCCGTTCTAATGGTTGGCGAAGAAATGAATATGAAAGTAGATTGCGAGTTTAGCGAACATTTCAATTTGTTGTCATTTGAGAGATGTTACGATGCGGGGAAGAGAATGTGGGTGAAATGTTTGTTGTACACGGAATATCAAATATCACAAAATGTAATCAAAATTATGAAACGGCCATTCCGCTAGCATAGCCCGTTGCATCTGAGAACTGTTTAGGATTTTTTTATAGAGATTTATATTCATATTTCTGAATTACTATTGTGCGTGAACGTGTATCGATAAGTGTATGAAAATCGACATGAATCTTTAGATACCAATTATAATATGTTTAATCGATATTGATAGTTCCGTCTCCACTTACGGTTAATGCATTTTATTTCACAGTAGTTTATGAAGCTCGCTGTTGCAAACTTCACGTTGTACCTTTGGACGAAAATATTGTGTGTTTTGAATATTTACTGAATTAACGAACACTTTGGACATACTTGTACAAAATGGTTATTAGTTATTTGTAGAAGATTTTTATATATAACAATTTTTTTCTTTTAAAGGAAACATCAGAAACCTCTAGATGTCAGTAAAAACTTCAGACACGATGCCAAGTTGGTCGTAAGCACGTTCAACTAACGGTACGTTACTAAATCATAATCGATATGCTATCGATGTTAAATTATAATCGACACCAACCAACATCGTTAAGTAAGATAAGTTTAAGTTAATTTTAACAAATGTCAATTTCTATTTTAAATATTATACTGATGTTCGCAGTAATCACGTTAGGTTGAAAGAAAATAAAAAAGGTACATAATTAAAGCTAATACTTCAGCGATACACTTAGATATGGTACGAGATAAACGACCTACAATATTCACATTTAAACGTATATTCACTACTAATATCACCGACGGACATGTTACACCACTCGCCGCCACGCACCTAAACGCGTTCTCACACCATCCGATACGTATTTACCGGACGTAGATGGATAGTGATAAAATACAACTACGTCGCATACTTCCGACATAGGTACGATTTCGCTAATCGTGTTATATGCGACGGCTACTCGCTTTTAAACTAGTCGACATGGCCAACGCTACACCAATGTCAACTCCAATATTTATCAATCCAAAAGACTAAATCATACAATTTACCTACATATATCGGATTGACTCACAATATCGTACCGGATTAATATCCGATACCGTACCGGATAACATGAAAACGCCGTAATACTAGAGCCAATCACGCCACGCCGGTATCTTGGGCGTGACTGCGTTTTTTCTCGCTCCTGTGATGGTCAGGGGTGGATTTGAGGATGTCTGGTTGACCGAGAACCCTCGCTTCAGTGTGATGATTGAACGTGGACGAGGTGAGGGTTGCGTTGCGTTCCGACATCGTCATGGTGGTCGTCGAGTTGAGTGTGTTGTGGCCGGTGGGCGGAGCGTGTGATGGCGTCACGTGGGGCAGCGTGGCGGCCGGTCGCCGCACGGAGCGATGGCTGTCGTTACGTGTGAGCGAGTTCATTTGTGGCGTGCCGGGACCGCCCGGGCGTAGCGCGTTCTTGTAGTCCGCGATTAGGTGCGTTAGCTCTGCCATCTGGCGGTGGAAAGTATGGTATTATAATATGTAATAATAAATAAATCATCAATAAGTTTAAGTCATTACTGTTGTATTGTTCTAGCTGAGGTTACTATTTCAGTACTTAAGGATGGTGTTTTCCGAAGCGAGGTCCGAGCGGCTGACATATAATCAAATAAAATGCGCTTACCTTTGGCTTGTTGAGACTGATCAACATCTTGTGCACCGGACTCGCGGCGTCTTCCGCGTCAATCAACATCATTAGATCGTCCTAGAAAAATTATGAAGTATTATTTGTTGCATCTGTAACTACCAAACAAGTTACTTACGTACGGTACGCACTGTGTTGCCTGATCCAAATAAAAAAAATCTACATTTTAAATCTGCAACGTGTTGTCTGGTAGAAATTGAACTATTAGTCTAGTAAATATTGATAATTGAACGCTGTGTCTGTCACATACTTTAAAACACCCATTTCCATTCAGTTTCACACACACGGTCCAATACCGTCGAGCGAAAAGCAGTCTTCCTTGCTCCCACGCTACCCGTCTCGCCCACTCACCTGGAGTCCCCCGAAGAGTCCGATGCAATTGAGCGCGTAACGACCGATGACCGCCATGGAAGCCAGCTCCAAAACAGTGACGCCCTCCTCGGACACCGCCAGCCACACCATAGATAGATCCGGTTGCTTTATCTGTCAAGTGAAAATAAGAACACGACGAAGCCACAAGTTTCTTTGCATGCCATCCAATTGGTGACATGTGGCCACAGAAATCCTTGGACATCCATAACTACAATAGGATTAAAGGTTGTATCACTCACGATAGTACTCCAAAAGAAAATTGAATATGAATTCAAAAAGGTTTAAAATTGATTTGATTATCAATTGCATTTTGCTTTTGACTCCTTCACGACTTCTTAAATTACTCTCTTTAACTTTATTTTAACTTTTCAGCAATAAATAATTTACACAATTTATTATAATTTGTTGTTACAAAAACACTTAAATTCTGTGACTATTAGTTCTGGATCCAAGTTAGGTCCCACTTGAACCATTACTTGATAATGCGCTGCCTTCAAAAGATTTCATTCTCAAACTCTGTCTTAGCAGAAATAAATCTTGCGATGCCCAATGTCGAGTATGTTATCTAGTTAATAACTTAAAACAACTTACTACACAAAGACAATTGTTAATGTTAACAAAATTTTTAACTACCCTTTATTTAGTAAACACCATAACAACTAGAACGGAACACCGACTTACAACAGGCCGGGATCGACCAAACCAAACCGTCTAATGTGACCTGTCCTAGCTGGACTCTCCCACGATAGTGCTACTACCGCGTAACAAATCATCAGCGCTATAGTTTAAAGACCCAGTCTTTTAACTGATGTATGACTGATGTATGAATTATTTAAACCGTGGCGACGATCGACTCACCCGCGCCTGGAACAGCGTGGCTCCGAAGAACGGCCATTTCCTAGTACAGTTGAGGTATATCCGCACGCAGTCCGCCGTACTGCGCCCCTTCAGCGACACCCACTTCGCACGTAACTTTTCTTCTACATCCCTGAGATATAATAACATTCACAAATGTCATTATCTTAGAAAGTATGAAAGTAAAAAATGCGATATTAATTTATTCTATTAACAAAAAGAAAAAAATTGTCATCTTGTTAGCTCTTAAGCTTTTTACCTCATCCTTTCCGTCCATAATTAGAAGTCACTATTCACTCTATCTTTCAATACATAACTTGTTTAACTTCCCTCTATCTCTAATTTCTAATTATTAATGAAATTGTACCATCATTTCCATTTTCTTTTAGCTATCGCTGTCTGTATACGACGAGCCGTCGCTTCCTTACTTGATCTATTTGTATCCGTGACTAAAACTCATCACGGTCGTTGCTTCACGTCGGCCCATTCTCTCCTGCGCATACATCTCCCTCTCCCTGCACTTACCTCAGCTCGTCGTTGCTCAGTCCGGCGCGGTACCGGTACGGGTAGAACCGGTGCGCCAGCGGCTGGTTGTGCTGCGTGTTCGCCGGCGAGTGGTCGCCCATGTCCAGTTGGGCCATCAACGCGCCCAGCTCGGCCGCCAGCTCGCGCGTCACCGGGAAACGACCGGCCACCACTGTAACGGGGGGATTTACGGGTGCCGGACTATGTATTGGGCGAATACAGGGCCATAATAGGCGACGGAGGCTAGGAAAGTTGTGCGAGGTGATCGAAGACTCCTTTGACAAGTATGCAACGTTACAGATGGCACTGCGGTGTAGATAATGTAAAGTGTACGTAATGATAACTTAGCCAACTAGGCGACTGCTACAGACGGCGCTGCAGTATTGTTATTTATTAGTTAATTATAAGCAAAATATTAAAAGACGTAACTTAGATATATTACTTTCAAAAACTCGTTAAATGTTGAAATGCACGACTTTAGTCCCCGGAGACGTAAATTAGACGTGAATGCAATTTGTAGTAAATATAATTGGAGCAGTACGTGTTTCATGTTTCTCTCTCTCACACTCGATCATGATTGATAAAAAGTAGCAGTAGATAGTGATGCAAGGAAGTGTCCGTCACACTTCAATTAACTGCTCACTATGAGTGTGTCAGTAGGAATAACATGCAACACAAACGACAATCTTGGCAAAATGTATAAGTTATTTGAATATAACTATATTTATATTAATATTAATACTGTAATGGTCGAATCTGTCTATAAATCGTTTTTGGATTATTTTTTTCTGTCTGTACGTGTATAACGTTCAAAGTGAAGCGGGCCTGCTGGGCCCACTGGGACCACTGGTTTATCAACAGCGCACAGTACAAACCTTGTTGGTTGACCTGGTAGCAGAGCAACAGCCGCTCCTTGTCGGTCTCCGTCCGCACGGAGCTCTTGAAGTACAGCCTGTTCCTGTACGTCAGCCGGATCACGCGGGAGTTTTCGAACTTCCCCGAGCCCTTCTCGCGCAACGCCGTCTCCCATTTCGATATCACGTCGCACAGCTGGAACACCGACCGGGCGTTACGTCTTGTACGGAAATCACTTGAGAGTATGTGTAGTTTTATAATATTGTCTTCAACGAGAGGCTTGCGCTCGATAAATATTTTTAAACCACATGCGTTGTTTACATTTTATGACAAAGCACCTTTTTTTATTCCTTTTTTATATTTTTCACATGGATCAACTGAGTACGGATTTGTTAATCTATAGCCAGGGAAATATAACAGTTCAAGGTCTAAAACACTCGGAAACTTCCTGACACTATAAACCTAGTACAATTTCAGACTGACACACCAGACAAGTACACACCTCTGTACGTTCACATGTGAGTCACGTCATCAACCAACATAATAACATTCATCACAATTTATTAGTTTATGTGCTTGGTTACGTATGAAGGTATCAATTTTTTTTTATTTCTTAACAGATTAAAATTCTTTTATGAGACAAATGTTCATAATGTCAAAGCCTTTCATTTACCTCAGCATGAGCTAATAAAATGTTTAAAGAAGTTTATAAAATATCCGATTATTTTTGTTTTATAGTTATCGGCGATTCTTAGATATATGTGTATTAGAAAGTGATAAATTATGACTGCGTACGTACACGCGTGCACGTGTAACCAACAAGGTGTATTACCTTCTTATCAGGCTTGATGTGATGTTCTAGATCCTTCTCGATGGGGTCATCGCTGAACAACGCGAACCCAGACGACGCAGACTCGCGACACCCGAGCTCGGTGCTGAGCGTCGACAGGAACTCCTCCACCGTTGTCGATCCGTCGAAACTTATCACCTAACAAATATTCATTTACATTTTTAGGAAATTGCTTCGATATAATTAATTATACTGTCATTTCAAAATTATTTCACTTTGGGCAGACTGTTGTTCAATGTCCACAGAGTAAGTAGGACATCACACGTCGTTCGTGATTTCATGGTCGATACGATACCACGAAACAACTTGCCGCGCTAAACTTTAGAATAAACATGCCAATGTTAATCATTATCATCTTAACTATAACGGGTACTCACGATTATTCACATCGATGAGAATGTTTCTCTAACCGCGACCATGATTTAAAAATCACGTGTCAAATTCATATTCAAAATCATTTAATCATGTAGGTATTCTGTAAATACACTTATGCACGTCATTTTTTGTTTCTACTAACGTTTCGGAAAGTGCTTTAACATCGAGGAGAAGAAACGGCGAAAGAACCTCCTCAGCACATAATTTACCCGTTACCGAGTAGCCGTCGTATTTAAAATGTATAATGTCCGCGATTATATAAATTTATAACTTTCAAGTTGTCCTAAAACAATGCTTAACCCATAAAGATCAGAATTCCTAACCACAAATTCGTCTGTAGCCATCAGCCACGTATGAACTAGAACGCACCAATACCTATTTCGATATGTCCAATTAACTTGTACAGGGTGATCAGAAAACCTGTTATAAACATTGGAAATTGGCTACTCACCTGATACGTGTTATTGAGCATGTGCACAGGTATGGCGTGTGGCAGACAATGGTGGTAAGGATTCTTGAGCAGAATAGAAAGCACTTCCATTCGCGAAGGCCGGTCCTCTCGCCCCCCGTTGCGGATCGTACGCTCCAAAGCGCGCGCGCAGTACGCTGCGTACTTACCGCACTCCGTTCTATAATTGGGTACTTGTTACATTTATTTTTGTACACAAAAGTAATTATTAGCCTATTATTCTCGGTAAGGAACTATATCAAATACTATTGTGTTTATTGTCCATGTTGGAAAACACGATCGTTGATATTCGGGGTCGACGTTGTCGTTGTCGTCATCATCGTATTGTGTGCGCGTGTGTGTGTGTTCGGGCGTGAGTTCGTGTGCTTGTAGAGGCTTTTACTATTCACTACCTCTGGAGATGAATGGGGTGGAAAATACCAGTCAGGCATCTTCAGTAGGAAGGTTATAACTATTTTTAAAATAAAACCGCTAATGCGTTGTAGTAATACTATGTATTAAGCGAACATTCATGTGAAGTTGTTAGACACGTTAATTCATCTGTATGTTAAATCATAAAAGTCATCTGTAGTGACCAATCGCATTAGGGAACCAGTAAATATTCTAATTGATTAATCCAGGGGAATTGTTGTTTCCGTCTCAGGAATAGTCATAGTGATTTTCTTTATCGATTTTGATGATTATTTTCATATATATTCACTATAGAAGCGTATCGCATTTTGTTCAACTAAATAGCACACAATATCAAAGTACACTAAGTGAATCCTATTAGATATAAGTCACTGTTCTCAATACTCACTTGGAATCGGAGTGCCTGCTTAAATGCAGCTTGAGGTACCACAGTAGCCGGTTGTTCCTCGGCACGAACAGGCTGACGGCCAGCGCTAGCAGCTGCCAGCCCTGTACGAAACTGTACGTGGGGGGGTTGCTCTTGCAATCCACCGACAGGAGCGGCGCCTGAAACATCCTCGGGTTTTATCACGTGCAGTATTTTTTAATATTGTTATGGCTCTTACGGTTAATGTATTAGTAGTTGCGTTGAAAATAATTCACTCTGGATTCGCTTTACTTTTCCCATATTCTTGATTGAAGGAGATAACTAATGATCAGCTGAGCCCTACGTTTGCTTGTATTTAACTTTAACCAAGTTAAATGTTACATACACATGCTGTATACACATGCTTTGATTTCATAAGGGACACAACAGATACTTCGTACATAGATCGGTTAGTGTCAATACTATTATTAAA
The DNA here is from genome assembly GCA_018251895.1 of Agathymus mariae mariae. Lineage (NCBI taxonomy): Eukaryota > Metazoa > Arthropoda > Insecta > Lepidoptera > Hesperiidae > Agathymus > Agathymus mariae. The sequence continues at coordinate 19,257 of DWPT01000065.1, forward strand.
ATTTTGCTTATTACGCTCTAGGCTTCTCAGATACGAGGATAAACAGATATGTCCAGCTGACGAGTGGATTGAACTCAAACATATTATGTAAAAGTACCAACAACTCAACCATATACTTTTGATCAGCTAATGCCCGAATACAGGGTAAATATAAGCTATTTGTTTGAAATACTTTTAGCAGCCACGTTGTCGTACAGGACAAAACTGTAATAACTACGTCGTAAAGCATGGGCAAACATTTAGAACAAATAGGACATTTTTTATTCAATTTCCAAACAACTTGTTATCTTCACTTTAAACACGACGGTAATTGTTCAGTAAACAAATGTTTTATTGGCTTCATTATATATTTGCTTTAGGTGATTAATGACCTAGGGAGAGCCATATAAATATTTACAAATGAATTACAAAGAGTAAGACATTAAAATATTAAATGACTACATGAAGATATTAAAAAAAAAATATTTTCTCTATATAATCAAACGATATGTTTTTTATATATACGTATATCGAGTAAATATATGTTACTCGACTAACGGTAGCTGCAATCATAATTTGACGAATCCCCACAAGTATATTGTATGAACGATCAGCGTCACAGAACACTAGACAGGTGTCAATGTGCGGGGGCGGGGCGTGCGGAGTTTACGCGGTCCCGAATCTCTAAAAACTAGTTGGAATTATTTATCTATCCACGGTTTTCCTTATTTGAGATATTAATTTATTTTTTTAATCCATCGGGAGCTTTTGTATTTCTTTAAATAACCTAAGGGACAGCGTACTGATAATCGAAGAGGGGTCGTTATATGAAAATACTCTATAATGCGTTTCCATATTCTTAGGGCAGCTAATCGGAAAGATGTCTTGAAGGTGTTTCTTAAATTAGATCGCTTTTCCCCGACGTTGATAATTGATTACAATAGTACCTTACTGTACTGCGTACACACGCTAGAGCAAGAATACGTTTTGTTTTTGGTATTTTCAAAAAAATAACAAAATATATCTTTACTGGTCAAAATTAATCGCTTTGAATAAACGAACGATGACCAGATGACAATAATTCTCTATTATAACAATGTACAATATGAATGAATCTAATATATAATATATGTTCCAAGTGTACTGACTAGCCGTTCGGATGTAGTTTTGTCTATCGCGGTATCATTTCGGTTAGCTATTTCTCGATATTTCTTTATGCACTTTACAAATTTTAATTCCAATCTTTAGATTGATTATTAAAAACGAAACACACTAACTGTTTGCATAACAAAACGTGGAAGATTACCGCATTGTAATATCATTCAGTTGTTTTTTGTATTGTGCGATAGACCCGTATATATTTTTTTCTCAAATTTAAATGCGATTAACGTTTACTATTTTGCGATATGATCTGTGGTGTATTCGCTTATACTGTGACCCTTCCGAGCTGCGTCACAGGTTTAAAACTCGTGCATGTATCTACTTGTACGATGCTATGCGTTCCCGCACGCTCTGCTGATATTCTGAAATTGCGAACTGCGCGTAGATCGTAACGGCAAAAAGGCTGGACTTATGCTGAAACACAGGCAACACGACGCAACAGAGCTCAGTGTCCCTTCCAGACGAACTGGGACAGGAATAGGTGTCTGTGTCTCAGCATACGCTAATACCCTACATCTTCAAAGTCTCCTTTGATTTCTTCACTATTCAGCGGTGAGTCGCCGGCGTCGCAGCATACGTCCACCGTGAAGTTAGACGCGAACATTACCTGCACGGAGCTGGGCGAGCCGGCGTGCGGCGCGCCGTCCCCCGCGCCGCCGGCCACCGACGCGCCCGTGTCGCACGTGAACAGCGACTGAGTCGCGCACAGCAACAGTTGCTGCACAAATGAAATGTTGGTGCCTTGGTGCCGCGGAAATGCAACGGGATAGGGGGTTACGGGTTGTTGAGGTTTTGTGTTATTGACCGAATATGGTTGAAGTTTTGCGTTTCAAGTCTCTTTGGTTTTTTGTCGCCGCGAATGTTTAGCGATCGGAATGGAGTTTTTGGAGGTATGTTTGGGGTATGCTGTGGTATTGTACTAGGAGTAAGAGTGTAAAGAGTGTGGTGATAGAGGTTATGTATGGCAAATGTTAAGTTATTTCTTAGTCGTCAATGTAACAAGAATGAAATCGGAGTATGCCAAAATCTTGTTGGATCTATTTTACATCGTCAGTTACAAGATGATCGAGGATTTAACTATTAATTTAATTGTACGATTGATAGGGTCGACTGCGGGGTTAGTACTGTTTGGTTCTATATTAGTTTCAAGGGAAAATGTGGAAAATATGTGAGAACATTGAACGTATGAATTTTAATAGTACGTTCATGTTATATTGAAACTAACATAGCCAATGGAATATATTGTTGATATCTTGTTGTTTGTGAACTATGCATCGTGTGACTTATGTTGTGTGCAAAATTATAATGAACATTACATGAATACATTTTATTTAATTTCGTATTTACGTGTGTTAGACTGTAATAAAATGAAATATAATGTTTTTCTATTTAAATATCATGTTGTCTTCATTATGTCCATGGCCTAAAAGTATTTAAAGAAAAAAACTAATGCCTTTTTAATATTGGTTTGATAGTACTGGACATTTAAGTTACTCATATGAGTACTCAATGAACGCCCATCTTTCTAAAAATGATTTACATTGTATCCACGTTAAAAAAGGATTTGGTGACGAGTTTCTACTGTCCGTGCATATCTGTAACCAACTTCAAGAATACCTTCAATCCTGAACATCAGTCTACGTAATAACATGGGCGCGGACACGAAAATCAAGCTTCCTCGCACTTTGAGTTAAACCTCAAATATAAAATTCTGAATTGGAAATATGCTCAGAATCAAAATAACATGCCAATTTGTCAGAAGCGATCTGCATCACGACAACATTAGCAAGTTACAATGTTAGACAAGGCACTACCTTCGGTATTGTTCAACACATTTTATGTATGTATGTCACTTTATGTGTATGTATTATCGTATATATATATATATAACTTAACACCGTTATGTTAGTGCGTACGTGAGTCGCATGTAAAAAGAACTACGTGTTGTGCGTTTCGTGTATTATGTTAAGTGTTACAATCGAAGGCACTAAGGAATGATAACAACAATTGCGTTTTGTACGTAGCATATTTCTTCAAGACGTTCAATATTAAATAAAATAAAAAATTATAATATTTAATATTCCACAAGAAATACCTGAGAAAATTACCGTAAGTCTATACAATACAATTTATGTTATAGATAAGTGTGGCTAAATTCTTAAACGCGTATTGAAGAGAAAGGATCTCTGTGAATGTAATTTCCAGCCAAACCCCCACTGCTCGTGGTCTACTCTGCTGAAGAACAACCCGACGGGGGGTGTAATAAGGAGAAGGAGGGGGGGAAATAGGAACTCCCATAATTATAAATATCAAATTGACAAACTTTATAAAATAGGACAATTAACGAATATTTAATAATTATTATTATTTATTCAATAACTTGCTAATTCAATTTTGGAATGCTACCGTCCGACAAAGTCTAATTTGCTCTACTTCTGTTATAAGTAATAAATAGACTAATCAAATAATAATATGGCCAAGCGACTGCGACCACTTTAAGTTTAATCACCGCACCCGTGTATGGTGTCGAGGATGCTGCCTGCCTTGAACTTGTCCGGCTGGCACCACCTTCATTGTAGAACCGACCGTGAAATGTCTACTTTTTCTGTTATCGCTGGACAGTCAGAACCAACAGACTCCCTCGTTTCGTTCTTGGTCCGCGGTGCGTCATTGACACCGTTGGTGACACGAATTTCTTACAGTGGAGGTGACAACTCACCATCGAATGACTGCCTAATCGATTGTCGGTGTAAAAAAATATTGCCATGACAAAAATTGTGAATATTTTTTAACCCTGATTTGAAGATTTATATCAAGATATAAAAAGCAATGGTTTACAAATATAATTATACTGTAACGCAATAATCATCACATACATTTGATGTTATTTTTGATATCATTCCTCATTTCCTGATTTCCATGAGCAAATAACTAAATATAAAGGCCCCTGCCCCGCTACATGTGTATATACAGGTGTGATTTCGCAATGTGGTATTATTTTTATATATACATAATTATAAATATCATATATATGACTTAATACAGTACAGCTGCACGAAATTGGTTATAATATTAAGTAGTAATAAATTGTGTAACTCGTGAACAAAATATAAAGGCTTTTGTCAATGACGTTTTTTATCAAACGTGTTGAACCGTGTTCAGAACGTCAATGTTATGGGAACAGCTTGGAAATTAATTGAAAGTAGGTACGAGTCCATAAATGTATCAAGGTGTACAGCTGTACTGCGACTTAACCTAATTATGTAAACACTTACCTCACAAACAGAACGATCACATACATAGGATACAGGAAGTATCTAATACAAACTTGCATGTCAACCTTTCTATACAAAGGAGATCGGAGTGCGAAGAGTCTAGCTATATATATATGATAGAGTACGAATGATAATGGATACGAAACCAACAACATTCCCTAAATCTAGGGGTGGGGGTAAACATTCCTGGATGAATATATCGTAAAATAAAAATATAACGGGGAAATTTACACCAACATTCCATTTGATAGTTCGCAACGATGTAACAAATCGCTGTTTGTTGTGGCAACATTCGTTTTTCAACCGAAGGCGCCCGAAGTTACATTTTTAATAATATATGTAGTATTAAGTATACGTTGATATTATTAGTAGTGTTTTAACGTATTGTGCATTATGAATATAATGCACAAGTCTTCCATTTTATTAACTAACCCGTCAATGTTGCCAAAACTTAACGATCAAGTTGGAATACAACCGTTTTAAATCACCCATCGAATCATTCGATTTTTTCACATCGATATTAATCGTTACAAAATTTACTTATAAAAGAGAACCAATAAACCGACGTCAACACACACAATTCCAAATTGATCAACCACGTGACAGTAAGCCTCATTATTCTCAACAGCGACACTCAAAGCTTTACACTTACAATGGGTTGTTAGTGTATATTTGTTGGAACAAAATAACGTGGCGTTGAAAGCATAACAATATTCACAGTTGTATATACCTGCGGTACACACACACACACCCGTGAGTAGCTACGAAGCCCGAGTGCTACAATACCGACACCGGTACACTATACGCATGTTGTCCATTGTTCGACATCATCGAATCTAATTTTGTCTACGTGGGCGTCCACTTTATAAAATAAACTTTATACATCAGTTTGACAAACTTATACATCAGTTTATATATTTAACTTATACAACATTACATTTAGACTTTGACTCGTTTTAATTCGGTTAAAAACTACGAGAAATATGTCCATAATTTAAATTAATTACAAGAACAATTATTGGTTACCCTATCATTAAAATGGCTGTTTTATCAATAACAAAAAAGGTAACAAATATCATGTGACATTAGATTGTTCTTGGATTAGTATTGAATCGTGGTGTATGAAATAAGTGAAGACACGCACACTACATAACTATAGTATTTATATTGTATTACTTTATTTGTTGTAACTAACTCAATAGACGCAATACTTTTTTATCGTTAGTAAGTAAAAAGTGGACACCCTGTCTAGTCAATAATATACAGAGTGCTTCGCATTAACAACGTCCGTATTCGATGGAGTGATGAGTCATGATAAAATGATGATATGATATGAGAAAAGCACTAAAGCGTATCGCTGAGAAGCCGAGGCCGCATATAAAGCGTATATTTAAATATTTAGCGTAAATGAACACGATTTTGTGCACGAGGAATTTGGCTGCGTCACCAAACTTCCGTACAAGTTTCCGCTGTACTTTTTGTTCCCCGTGTTTTGTATAAAAAAACATCGAAAGCCATGCGTTTTAATTTGAAGAGACGGAACCAAGAACAGTATTATTTGTACTAGACCATCTGTTCCAAGTTATTAGCAAATAAATATAACTTTATTCAAGAAACGCTTCCGTTACAAACACAATTTATTCGGTGACTTTTATTTATCTAAAAATCATTAATCACAAATAATATTAATTTTGATAAAACATTGTATTTTAATTGCATTTACAGTAATCGGAAGCGTTTATTATTAGCTTGTTACATTATATAACAGTACCGAGTGGCGTTTGAGACGTTATTTAGATGATTATAACATCAGTACTAACTCGAGAAGATGACGAGAATTTAATTAAAAATTATCCACATTAATAATGTTTAGACGGGAGTACGACAGTATCGTAGAATTTAACAGTATGGCTTTTACCCAACCTGAATAACTTTTACTTTCAGTAATATAAAAAGCTAAAAACAAATCAAAGCACAAAAATTTAAACTCACAATCGCGTCCACAATCACTGAAGCTACCCTCAAATTACTGAAAATTCAAATTCACCATCATCACAAGTCCCAATCCACACACACAAAAAACCCAACGCGCACCAAACGAGCGTCACACAAACGCATCAAACGCCACACCGGCACGCCAGCATGTACCGAAACGCACTTACATTTTTAAGCTTGCCGCTAACGTTTAGCTTATTGTGTCGGCGCGCGGTCGGTGTTACCTGCACGCCGTGCTTGGTGTGCGTGTGCGGCGCCGTCTGCTTGGCGAGAGCGGACACCAGCTCGTCCTGGAGCTCGATCACGTCGAGACACTGCTGCAGGGCGTTCTGGGCGAGCACCGCGTGGTAGTCGATGCCCGCGTGCTCCACCGCCACCGACATGAACAGTTGGACGCACTGCGGCGGAACGGGTCCGTTAGCGCGGAGCGATCGCGATTGGCGATGCGAGGGGGAGGGAGGGAGGCGGGGAGTTTGTGAGAGTGTAGTTAACGAGCGATCACAACAAACTTAGGGGAATAATTGTGAGAAAAATATTACGAAACAGAGATGAAGTTTGGACGGGAGATAAAGGGGAGGAGACAGGTGATACACAGAGCTAGAGTATTGGATACCGGGTTGGACAGTGAGTGACAAGATATGGAGAAAAAAAAAACGTAAAAAAGCTCAGGGATGTAAAAGAGGATTGCAGTAGAGGAAGGAATAATAGAAGGGAAAGGATAATTTAATAGCAATATACATCAAATATCTATCATTTCATAAAAAGGGAGAGTAAAAATAACTAAGCACATGTATATAAAAGGTTAACCTTGAAGAGTTTTAACGCCTCAGCCTGCAACGCCTCCGAGTTCAACGACGTCAGTGGAGAAGCAATATTTTCTTTGGAGTAAAGTAACATCGGATGCCTCCATAAGACACAATCTGCAACATAATACGTTATTATGTTTGATTAATAACTAAATACTTTTAACTTATAAATGTGAAAGTACACTCACGTTTATGTTATGCTGAGCTACTCACGATGAAATTTAATAAAGAAATAGTTTTGGTGAAGTTGGAAATAGAAATAGTGAAAAGTATTTTATGTCATTCCCAGTTTTAAGCCTTACTTTTTTCCAAAGCTATCTTTAGATTTTGTGACATATTTTATAATTAAGCCGTCAATTATTTTTGCACGTCTACATGGCTTTCTCTGGCTACACTTTAAGAGATACATGATTTTGTTTGTATTTTATTTTTATTTTTTAAGTTCGTTACCTCAGAAATCCGTCATGAATAAACCGATTTGAAAAATCCCTTTTTTGTTTAAGATCTACTTCCCGTTTGGCCCCGCTTAAATTTGAAAAAAAAAAAAAACATACCATGCTTAATGGTGAAAGAAAAAAAAACAAGAAATTCTTCTACGTATTGAAGTCACAGAGTCAGCTTAAAGCTTGTTTTCCGTTTCGGTGCTCTAACTAATTGAGTCAGTCACGAAACGGATTCATGGCTTCCTTCTGGAACGGCAACGAATCAACAACGCCTTGTGTGACGACATTTGCTGTGAAACAGACGAAGTGGAGGCCAGATTTCAGTGATATTACGTACTAGGATCTCCATCGGTCTCCATCAGCTTCTGTACGAGCTGCTCGAAGTGCGTCCCCTGGCTGAGTCCACCACCGCTCACCACTGTCAGGTGGTACAACCAAGAGTCCTTGTCCGCTTTGCTTTCAAACAGGAGGTACGTTGGGCCCTGAAAGGGTTGTAAACACACAAACGTTGATACAAAAGACAAAGAGGGAAATGATACAGTCATGTGAAAAACAATAGAACTTATTGTAATCCACCAAGTTTTTAACGCTTGGGCGTACGACTTTTTTTTAAATATGTTAAATTTAAAACTGATCATTTTATATAGTCTATGTCAATAAAAATTTCAACCATAAAGAACAAGCAATTCAATTATATAAAATTCTGTCCGTAGACAACACGCAACAATTTAATGAGCCCTGGAGTTATATAATATGTCATTCAGAGGTTACTTTATAATTAAGTTACATGCTTTATGTATACATAAATACGTTACATGCAATTCATTCACTACGGTCTTTCAGCCTATTAAATTTTTTGATACAATTCTGTAGTGCAATACATCAGATATGAATACGGATATGAAATTATTTCGGATTATCCGAACGTTTCGGATAATTTCGGTTACGTATATTAGACGATTTAGATGTTGTAAAAAATATATAATTTTTGTTAAAAGGTAACAGTTTGACTTTTTTTCTAGATATTATTTGGTATTATGATCATGGATTAAACAATAGCGTTAAAAATTACATAATAATAGCTATCCAAAGATAGAACGCCGCGGCATGTGCATCGGCTCGGCCAGCGAAAGTGAAATAACTTGTTTCATTTACACACAGCCCCCGAGTGTAAAGTTCAAAAATAACTCTAAATAACTTTCTTCGCATGTTGATCTTCACAATTAATACGACAGTTTATGCTTGATGATTGAATGGTTTATTTACACTGTGGATTCTCAAGTTGTTTCTCTGCATTACACTACTACATTCACAAGCATGCGACCAAACTGTATTCGACAGCGCACACATACTTATTTTGCGGGTCAACAACGGGTATGACGCGTACACCTTACTTACAAACAAGCTTGATTGATCATGAATACAGGTTTAAAAATAGTTTCTGTTCAAAACACCGATAAACGCTGCACTACCTAGCGTTGGCATCAATGATGGAAAGTTCCAATATTAATATGTAACTACCCTCAAAATTGGACAGGTGTTAGGAGTAGACGATAAATCATACAAAACTGACATACGTGATATAGATATGATGTAAACTTTATATAATATCACTTTTTAATCTCAATTAATTAAACTTGTGGGTTTTCAGTAACGTACAAAAATATAACATTACAAACACACATGACGCGAGAACAAACATTATCTGTCACATAAATGTCCACCCCGGCCCGTAATTGAACCCATCCCAGAACGCTCAGCAATCGGGGTCACCACCTACTTTACTACAACTACAGAGCCGTGAAGTGATTTTGAATGAACCAATTTTTTTCCATAGTTTCTTTACGCATGCTAATTCATTGACAATTTTAACATGTACAGCGCATTCTTATAGCGAAATCTCACTAACCCCAGTTACCTGGTGTTGCGGGTAGATGGCGACAGTGAGGTGGTTGCGTGTGTCGTCATTCTTTTCTTCCGAGTCAGAGTCGGATACGTGTTCAACGTCTTCGACGCGTGCGTCACGCATGTTGATTTGTCCGGTTGGGTTCTGAAAACATGGACACACAATAGTCAGTAATTTTCTTAGGCGTTATACATTACTTATACATTACTTCTTTATATTACAAAAAACACTATGAGGATACATATAAAAATATATATATTATAGTTCCCCATGATCTGCATAAAATTTGCACAACTTTTACATTTGGTTGGTGTAACGAGCCTTCAAGTTGTCTGATTCTGAGAGGAGATTCGGGAATAATGAGATATCTTACAATAGGGGATGTTAAGGTACATGCAGCACGCTGGCTTTGAATAGATTGGCAGACTTCAAACACATCTAAATGCATCATGGAAAACTTTTCGGTATGCAGGTTTCCTCATGATGTTGTCCTTCACCAAAGGAAGTGATAATTAATTCGTAATACGCACAACATTTCAAAATTTGACAGTCGGGCAGGATTTTAACTCGGTTCTCTCGGACGGGAAACCTATCCTCAAGTCACAGAGCTGCCACCGCTTACATGAAGACCGATTATATTAGATATATGCTTTAGCATACAAAGTCTTACGACCCATATAAACTCCCAGAGTTAGTAACGCACCTGGTCCCCCGGAGATTTGAAGTACAGGAACATCTTCCCCAACAAAACGCACCAGCTCTTCTTAGCGTGACCGTTCTTGACCTTAGTCAACCAGCCCTGGATGGTCGGTTTGTTGTCTTCCTTGCTCAGGAGTAGTTTCGTTGCGTTCCGTCGTTGGACATTCTGGAAAAGGAATAGCGTTGTGTATGAAGGACTGGAGTTGGTTATATAGTTCAATTAGATAATACGTTGAATTTGATTAAAAGACTAATATTGCGAGAAAATTCAAGACTGAGCGATTCACTTTAATCTGGCATGATTACTCATCCAAAATTAGAAGCAATTTTATTTAAGATTTCCGTTACTGGTAGGCGTTCAAAACACAGTACCCGTTAGAAATAGGACAATACTAAAAGTAAGCGTTAATATCAACAGTGCGGTGGGCACAAGTCAAGTTATATTTATTAAAAATGTATGTAGTTGTAGACTTATGAACATATTGTCATACTACAAATAAAATAGTACAAAGGCAACATAAAAAGGAAACGTGTCCCAGTCCTAAAATTTTTACAATCAACGTGGTCACCTGCAGTACTCGTATCCAGTCCTCCATGGTGGCGATGCTGTCGGCGGTGAGGTAGTAAGTGCGGCTGCCGGTGTATATCTCGAAGGTGGCAGCACCCTCGTTGCGCGATATCTTGCACGCCTCGCCCAGCCCGATCTGCCCCTGCGGCTTGCGGCTCACCTCGGACTGCGACTTCCAGTAGGACAACGTGCCGTTTTTCAATACGAACCTGGAATTGACGTTCAGTTTCTCACAATAACATGCTCCTGCTCGACCGCACTCCCGCCTGATGGTAAGTGGCGACGTGACCGTAGCTGGTGTAACGTATTTACATTAACTTAAAAAAAACTTATTCACCCTTGACTTAACATTGTTCACACTGTATGATGGTAACACCGACGCGCGCAGTTTCATTAAATATTTAATGAAGGTCACGCGTGTACATGATTGTTCTTCTTATAGCTAAGTATTAATATGCGTTAGTTGCAGTAAAAAGACACCAATCAAACAACAACCTGTATGTCCTGTACCTGTGCTACGGTTGTCTGTTACAATTTAAATTCAGCTGCACATTTGATACATGAAAACCTTCTTATTATAAATTTAAAATGAAAAAAAAAGTTAATACAATATTACCATAGAAACAATACTAAAACACTCACCATCTCTTCCTCCAGGTCTTCAACTTTCCACCTAGTTTAGCGAGATGACCGCTTTTCTCCAAAGCGTCGTGCCTTCGAGGGGAATCCCTGGCCCCGCTGCCCTCACAGGACACCGCGTCCGGTGGGATCGCGTAGTCATCCGACATGCCGGATTCGAATGACGTATCTGGAAATAATTTCCTCCAACGTATTTCCAAAGTCATCACAGTCTCAATAGCCGAGAACGCGGTCACTTGAATGAATTTTAATGCTTAACATCTGTTTGTTGATCGAGTTATTTTTTTATTTATTTTAATTTTATTTACTATAATTACAAGACAAATATTGTACTGATCACACCCACAAGAACTTGGGGCATACTGACAATATATTAGTCCATTCATCCACAGAACGATCGCACCCAGGATATGCGTCCAGGAGAGCGTTAAAACCGGCGAGGATACTGGGAAAAGATGCGTCAGCGCGCGTGACACTACTTCCTGGCGGTACAGCGAAGAGCTTGTGTTCGGCTCGTACCCACGAGGCTCACGCAACCCCCACAGCTCATTGTTCGTTGTAGTCGTTGTCAATAGCTCATACACGCGACAGTTTTTGTATACATATACTATATATTGTATTATTTTTCAATGCGCGATATAACTAACCTCTAGTTTTGCTCTGTTTGCTAGGCGAGCCCGAGCTGGACCTCTTGGCAGGACTCAAACTGGAGCTGGTCTTCACGCTCTTGGACGGGCTGCTGGCGCTGAGGCTGGTGTCAGACGAGCTGCACTGGCCATTGGTATTGGTCAGCACCAGGCCCTGGCTCGTGGTCTGCTGCATTGACGGTGGGAGTGCGCTGGTCATGTTCACGTTGTTTATCGGTACTTGGGATGGATGCCCTGTTGGTAAAAACTAAGCGCTTAAACACATAAACTCGGTTGTAGATCTAGAGCCGGTATGCATAACTGAAAGTAACTGAATGTCAATATTCCGTTCTGACTATGATGTAAATGTTTTCAAAGCTCCAGTAAATTTGTTTTCTCTATGTGAACTTTATTACCTTTAATACTAACTTAACATCTGATAGGTACAAAACATCTAAGAAATATAAAATATACAAATAAAAACTGCATCCAAAACAATCGTCTCTTTTTTATCAGGCGATTTTTAAAGCTTGAAGTTTACCACTTAAACCTTTACCGTGAATCAAACTACTTATTGATAAAAACCTCATGAGAATCCGTGCAGATCTCTTTGCAATTATCGTGTTAAGACAGACAGACTAATGCTGTGTTAGACTGGGTAGTGATTGGCTATTAAATTCAATTATGAACTCAAACTACTCACCAAAAGCAGGATTATGGTGTGAGGGTGTGTTGTGAATGGTGACTCCCATAGATTCTTCACCATCCGATGAGTCATCAGAGGAATCTCCGGTGAACGGCATCGACCGGATTTGACTGGCGCGCTGGCAAATAAATATTTTGGGACAAATAAATAGCTAAATAATAAATACCGCATTTATAGTGTTGTGTGAACTTTGTTTATTAACAGACTTCAAAAATGGACGATGTTCTCAGTTTGTATATCGTATCGATACAGATGACTTTATATGGATCGATTGTATCGATACAGACAACTTACATTTTTGTAACATTAATATGTAATCAGTCCGTTATTATTTATTATTCATTATTTAAACAATCAACTAAGCTAAAGGCCGTTACATACATTAATTAAAATAATAATAACTTCTTCATATAACAATACAATACTTCGTTGATCGTGTAGTGAAGGAGTAAAGGAGACAGTTATATTTAGTTACCCCTTTGACAGTAGCGTAGACAGGGACAGATATATCCTGGTAGCTCGTCGACTCGTGCATAGGGCGCGGACATGGCGGCGGACTGAGCTCCTCCTCCACAGACTGCTGGAGACCGTCGTCAGCCACCTGAAAACACGAGGGTTGCTGGAGCTGAGGACTCCTCCAAACGGTCTGTCTGTCGGACAGTCGATACCACATATATGGTGTTTAAATATTATGAAAACATCCTACACACGGGGGCGGCACCTTTGGGTTTTAATGATCTGCAAGTCGTTAAAACGGAAATCGTATTGAGTTTCTAGAATTAATGAAGGTACAATCTGGCATATTTATTATTTATGTTTTGAACGCATTGACTTGTCACAGGCGCAGTAAAAATAATCTAAAGGAGACCGAGGCACGTTGGTGCATGGCACCAACTCGAAACCCCTGGGTCGTTCCGCATACGGCAACTTCCTATCTCCTATATAATATCCTTCACCATATCTGTGGGGCACTTCCTCGGTCAGCATAAGATAGAGGAACAGTAAAAGAATACGTATCTACAGAGGATCGTCTGCAACGTTCAGATCGATCTCTGAGAATGAGTGAGAGAAATACACGCTCAGTTTGCGAAGTTTTATACCAATTAGCGAAGTTCTTTTTTACTCTTATCTTTAATCCATCTAATCTAAGCCAGTGACATCTAGTACTATTGGTTCAATATAATCCCCACCTGGTAAATCTTAGCCTCCCAGCTAGGGAACCGGTGTAGCGGCGGGGTGGGCGGTCGCGGTTGTTCGGAGGCGGAACTGTCCCCCGTAGAAGAACCGCCCCGACTGGGCCCACCCTGCACTATCACGTTCACGTTGCCCTGCCACGCTGGCGTCCGTTCTGCAATGGACGAGTAGAAAATAATTTACTCACACAGGTATTTTATTAATACATCTAATTAAGCTCGTTGATATTTGCTGAAACGAACGTTTCGGAAATATATTTTATTATACAGAAAATGGCGAAAGAAACTCCTTAGCTCATCTGTTGATTACGAAAGTTGTTTTCTATTTTTCAATCAGAATTCGTAGTGTATATTTTTAGGTATACCTAACACACATTTTCACAAACGAGACAAGTTTTAATACCGAACAAGGAGAGGAACTTATTATTAAATCATAGTCACAGCAGACCATTCTACGTTAGAATTTTCAGTATAATGAGATACCAAAACTCTTCTCAGTTTTACATGCTCATTGGAGAAGTGTTGCCAAAACACAT
>DWPT01000066.1:0-33710 GCA_018251895.1 Agathymus mariae mariae
TGTTCCATGGTCAATGTTTCATTGTTTAATTTAAGGACCTTGCCTACCTTCTGCACATTTGGTAGTGCAAACTCTATTTAAATCAGATGCTAGTAATATCCTACAACAATATTTTTTAATCACAAAAAAATGTCTTTCATCCTAGACTTCATTTGTAATAGTGATAGAATTACAATGAAATTGTCGTTACTTACCTGATTCAATGATATCTGAGCCATTCCATAAATACGCAAAACAATTCACCGAAATCTCTCTAGCCATTTAGTAGAAGAATAATAACGAATAAACACACATTAGAACAATACCTAAAGACTATTTGTAACGGGGATGTTATCGAGAATGTATCAAAACCATATTTGAAATAGCTTTGAACTGCGATCTTATTCCTGTTGGTCTGAACGAAAAACGATCATACACCACAATTATTATTAATTTAAATCTAGAAAAGAACATAGCAAAGTCGTAGTATTTTCAAATAGTACAATTTATCGATAATATTAAAAATTAAATTAAATTTAAACACTAGATATATTTAAAATAATGTTTAAATATGAAATAAACAAGTTAAATTACTTTTCCCGCCATTATACATTGAACGCATTTACGGAGCGAGTTATGCTATTCTGTAAATGTCAATTCACAATGTTAACAGTAAAGATTAACGTTTTACCTGCAAATACAGTTGCAATAAACATAATAGTATCGAAGTCCAATATTTTAGCGTTATCTTCATCGGTATCTCTAAACGTTACGTGGCTCATTAACGTCACTTTCTTCAGTTGGCGGCCATTTTTAAATTAATTTAACCGACACCCGTCCAGTAGCATCACGCAAGTTTGACTTAGCCTCAAGCCCAACGCTCTATTACCAGATCCTATGTATTTATATATTTATTGGATGGATATAAGAAATAATTCAACAAAAAATATAAGGAAACAATGTCTTAACATTGTCTTTACAAATACAATGTATTAAAGCTATACAGTATTACACTTTAGATAAATACGCAACGATTGGACTCGCTTTTTAAAGTCGGTTATCTGTTTAGCATTAATGTACCTATGTGAAGAATAGTGTTTTTTAAGAGCTGTTAAACGAGAAACAACGAAGATTGCTGAGTGCTATTAAAATACTACACCCAGCGTACTGTATGCACCATAGCTCAGGCTAAAATATTTTGTTCGTATTACAACACATAAGTGACTCATTGAGCAGAAATTAGTGTTGATTTTATTCTAATTTTATACTACATTAGGTATTATCCTCTTGTAGATTATGTAATTAATTCTGTTCCTTCTTTTTATGCTTTTTGTGGTCATTATTCTCTTATATCGGGAATCCAACACATCAACTACATACGTATAAAGCAGTCTTTGTTTGAACACGGTAATTGCAAAAACTCAACAACTGATAACGTCAGAGATCTTCATTTTAATTTGCTTTGACCTTCTCGCAGCTGTACGAAGCCAACTCGCCTCACCATAAACATAGTCTATACCCTGCAGAGACTCAGCTGTAAGAACACGTCGAACGCGGTGCTATACTAAACCATCAGAGTACCACGCTGCTTGTATTAAACTTTCACATTAAAAAGTATAAAATAATAGTAACTACTGACTATTTGTTCGAACGTGATTTCTATTTGCGTACGCAAGGATTGTTTCACGTTCATTGAATCCAATCGTTACCACGTCTGTATACAGAAATCGTTAGCGGCCTATTGCAGGCAAGATATATTAATAAATTAATTTAAGCAAAACTTCTGATATTTAGAAAACTCATTTTATTATTTAGGAAGTCTAGTAGATTAAATACCAGAAGACCTTTTTTTTGTGCTAGGAAACCTTCAAAATGTACCCGGTGCCGGGATCTCCAACGGAACGCAACAGGAGCAAAGACCGCGTGTTCCGCCGGGTCTGCTCGTGACGAGCCTCCGTTCATCCCCCACCTTCTGATGTTTACGGCGGTATGCGGCCATGTACACCGGCGTCCTTCCCGGGGTCACTGAGTGGACGGTTCGAACTCCCACTCTAGACGCCCATAACACCGGAAGCCCCCTTTTAGTCGCCTCTTACGATAGGCACGTAATACCATGGCCCTATTCTGGTCCCGAACTACAGGCACAAATGATATGATATTATGATAATATATATAGAAGAATATTTATTATAATATACTATTATGATCCTGAACTCGAGTAACTTAACACTTGGCCACCACTAATTGCAGGAGTTATAAGAACTGATTCCCCCATCCCCTTTTCTATATCGATTCACACACGGTGAATATCCATCCTTTTGTCGTAAACATCTCTTCGGTAAGGACGACGCATTTACTTGTGATATTAAAAAATAAACTATACCATCTATGTAACCGTAATTGTCACCAGCTTTAGACCGCACTTGTGTGTACGGTTTATATCCACAATTGACGCCTGACTAATTTCTCCAGCTGAAACGGGCTTTGGATACAAGGCAAGTGCGAACGGTCCTACTGTTGGAGGTAGCTGGTATCTTTACGAACTCGTTTAATGCCAGCGGTATTCGCGTATGATGGCAGGGTTCTTTAACTGCCTGAACTTCTGGAATCAAATGTTAATCGTTCAATGCTTCGATTGCAGCGCTAGTTTTAACTTTTTTTAGAGCGTGTTCCACACCTTCTTTTTCGATGGCAATGCGTCTTTGTGTTATTACGGATGGCTATTGGTGACAGTGACCGTGATTTCTTAGTCCACTCTATATAAACTACTGACAAAAAATCCATAGGACTATGAGGATAAATCACTCGATTCTTATCCGCTCAGAGCCATTCCGAAACATAATTGTCGTGTAACCTTAATTGTTTTTAAACAGTGGCATTAACTTAGTAAATTGAGTATAATTCGAGGCCAGCTTCCGTCTTCCCGTCAACACTTCAGTATATTCGGATCGGTAATCAATTTTCTGTAATAACAGGCGAATGATATCGCGTTAAAATGAGGCACGTTTGATTATCGACTGATAATGGCCGCCGCGAGCGATCTTGCGGGCCGGTTCAACGTGGAATGTCGCGTGCTCTTGTGTTAAATACTAACACTAAACTACAAAAAAAAAAATACACTCTTTTTATGTGAATTTAGAGGCGTTTTACTTATATGGATTTATTTTGTGCCAATGGTTCCCAAATTAATCTAAAGGGATTTTCAATGAAGTCTTGAATACTTTCGATGATATAAATGTGGGATATTTTGATTAAAATTGGTTTTTAACTTTTACCGTATAAGAAAAAAGTATTATATTTAATATTAAATTAGATTGTTAAAGTTCTACTTGTTAAGAAACTTTTAAGAGTTCAATATGCCCCGAAAACTGTGCACAACGAAGAATGTACGATGATTTTTATGGCGAGTTATACCAGTCAGTAGAGTTGACGTAAACGTACTAAGGTCCATGATGGAGTATTTTCTAAAATTGAATATAGGAGATGAATACTATAAGATAGTGATGGTTTTTTGATAAGGTTTGATATGGTACTTTGTTGCTGATGTATTTTATCTTACAACGATATTCCACAAAATTTTGACTTTTCTGGTTTTATGAAATAAATCACAGATTTCGTACCTCACACGACTATCGAGAGTATTGGAAATGAATCTACGGAATTCGGAAAAATATTGTCGCTGACCGACGAGAAAGTCGGGATAAGGAAAAGGTTACAAAATAAAACTACAACATTGAATGATAATTATTTTATATTTTATCAAAAAGGTTAGGCTACGGAGTAAACCCTTAACTCTATCCTCTTTGTTTTATGCTCAATTTGTAGTTGACTAAATTGTCCAGAGGTATTTA
Organism: Agathymus mariae mariae; assembly: GCA_018251895.1. Classification (NCBI taxonomy): domain Eukaryota; kingdom Metazoa; phylum Arthropoda; class Insecta; order Lepidoptera; family Hesperiidae; genus Agathymus; species Agathymus mariae. The sequence goes on from DWPT01000066.1 coordinate 3,831, forward strand.
CTCAAATTTTTTATATTCTTCGTTTTCAAAATATCAAGCGCCAAAATCAAAAATTCGGAATAAATTGAATTTATAATTTCGGCCATATATTTTTTGTTTTTGACTTGCTTGAATAATTCTTTTTGCACCTTGCATATCTTGTGTCGTTTGACCTTTTTTGAATATCATATCTTTACAACTTTAAGAGATATACCTAAGGGGATCGCACTTTTTCGTGAATTCGGAGCCTACACTGGAGCGAGCCAAAAGACATTTCCAATGTCAAAAAGTGATCTTGATGGGAATAACATGTCAATGTTACAGATTTCCTTATTTGTCAGATGTTTTTCCACCGGTAATGACAAATGACAATTAAATTCAAACAATTGACTGAAGTACTCGTAACAGCTGGCGTACAAATGTCATTGTTTTAAGAGCAGCCTCTTAATAACTGAGCGGCCAGTTTACAAACCTAATTGATGTACTACGTTTTATATAACAAGAAATAAACAATATGTACGTTTTTAAATTGTAAAATTAATATAAACTTATATTATATTGTATTATTAATATTTCAAGAGATTAAATGTCGCATTTTGATCGTTTGTGTCAAATCTACTGAAAAGTAAATCTATTAAACGGAAGAAAAACGTTTGTTTATTTACCGCAAATAAGTTTTAGTATTAGATATTATTATTAGTTTATTAACTTCAAAAATGTTTATATAATTCGCCCGCCCTCCCTCTCCCGGTATCCTATATCACACAAAATTTGAAAACAAGAAAGTAACCAATTAAGTTAAACAAAGTATTACATCTTATTTTATTTTATATTTGAGAAACCGGCTACATTTAATGACTAAAGCTCTTACAGTGTAAACAAAACTGTTCGCATTTTTGTGTCACAAACATTTCCCCGTGTACTCGTTTTAGTACCATAGCATTAACAAGTACTTTTCATGGGCCCATATATTTGTCCATCATTAAGATACAAAAAAGACATACTACAAATTCTTTCTTACAATGTAACACCTAACCTTATAACCGAGTTACCTAATCGGATTCCTAAAGAAAGGTGTAATATAATAACCATACTTAAGTGTACACTCGGCCGGCGATTATCAAGAACAATTAAAAAGCAACCCCTTTATAATATTTTCAACGAAAAACTATCATTTTAAAGATTTTTATGCCGCAACGAAGAAGCTTTAATTTGAGCAGATGTGAGGGATGCGCGCGCTTACAACGGTAAGCCAATTGAACAAGTACTAACGCTTTGTGAATTTTACAAAGCAAAACATTCTGTATTCCATATACAACTGACCAGAGCCTTATCACACCTGAGAGTAAATCCGAGTTTATGTAAAGTACATTAGTAATATTATTGGGTCAGTGCACTTGGATGTAAATTGATCATTTTTATGTACCTTAAGAAGAAATCTAGCTTTATGAAATAAAAATGTTGACTTAAATTGTAATATTTTATTTCTCAAACATTTAATGTTTTTAAATTTTGCAAGCTAAGTTTGCTTTCAATGGTTTGTACATGTACACGATTTGCAGTTCAGTAAAGTTATATTATTGTCGTTTAATACTCATTAATAAAAAACAAATGAGAAAAATTACTAAGACCTGCTATTCATTTTATGTGAAACATCACAACAAAATCATATACCCATCATAATAGTTTAACAGAAATCAAGAAATATTAAAGACTATTCGATTATTATATAAGAACTTGATGTATGAAACTGGCAATGTATTCTTGGGTGACAAAGCGCACTAACTACTACTACTACTACTTACCAAAAGTACTTACATACTAAAATCCTATTCTAATAAATAAGTATTTCTCAACAGAAAACTTTTTCTTGACTTGTTTTGTTTGTGAATAAAATTCTAATTTAAATTCTGTTTTACTAACTGACTTTAATCTCATGCACAGTTGTATCTCGCCCTTTTTTATTAATCCCACTGTCAGTAAACACTAGACCGTTGAAAATCAGCATTAGTTTTTGCAACAGCGGCATGCCGACGTGATCACCATGTTGATTGTTCTAATTAGATCAAAGGTGAGCCGACCGTCAGTCTATCGTATCTGCCTGCTGGCCGCCACTGGTATGTGTTTTGAAAATATTTTTTTGTGCGTATCGTAGGTAAATAAAATTTTGTAAGGGTCAGGTGAAGAGTTTGAACTCTATGAAGTCCGCCAGTCAATAGTGCCTAGTAGGCTAGGGGTTTGGTTTGGTGGTTTTTGGTTTGAACTATGGTCTTCGTGGATAATTTACACGCTTCTGAAAATTTTAAGCTCTCGGAACTTACAGTTCGACATTTTTGTTTATTAAAATGATAATTAGTTAATCGTATCAACATTCAAAATGAGGGATACGTGCAAAATTCGAAACTAGGTCCCTCGAGAATGACACTCATTGCTTATGCAATATAGGATATTGTTACTTAACTTGGTATTAGTTTTAATAAGGAATTGAAAATTAAATCGAAAATTTTAATTTCGTATTGCAAGACATTGAAGGGTGAGAGTCCATCGGTTGGTAGTGCTACTACAGGTACTTGTATGACAATCAGATTTAACCAATTTTATACATTGCACCAATCATACTAAATTTAAAACTAAATAACAAGAGAAGTGATCGACGAACTGATTCAACATGAGCCGAGCTCTGTGCATGAATGGGTGACGTATCTATCAAACTTTATAAGCTAGTTTGGACGAACAACTCCACCAATTGAATCCTTGCTGACTGCTTCTAGGTCCCACTTTCATGAGGTTACTACCAAGGCCAAAATTCTTACTACATATCCCAAAGTCTTCTATTTCTGAGAGCATAGATTGTTTCGATAGTCGGAGAGCAGCTGTTAAAGATTATCGGAGACGTCGTTCCCGAGCTATCTATCCATAACGGAGGACTCTGCAATAATGACTAAGTGAGAAATGAGAGTTTTACGCTATACGAATAGTGTTTACTAAACGAAATTATTCAATATTAAGACGAGTTTTAACTTATGGTGTTCTACTACAACAACTAGGTTCACGTGTTCAAAGCTGGGACACTAATAGTCTGCAGAAAATAAACAAAAAAACATCATAATACTTCAACGACATTACCATTTCAAGGTTGTCACATTTTCACAGCATTCTATTAATTATTAACTCTATTTTCCTTATTTAGTCAGCAATTTTAATCGAGCAAGTCTGATAATGACATTAACGCCCGATCGCCATCTATTTGATCGCAAAAAGCAGTATTAGTGCATTCGTCGCGAACAAGACAAAAAGTGTAACGGATCTTGTCTTAACAAGATCACCTCACGCCCAAGGTGACAACGATCTATGTGTGTCACATTTTTTGTTATAAATACTTATTCTCATTATTTATGAATAATTAAATTAACTGTTCAATTATCTGCTGTACAGCATGCAATTGATATTTATTTCAAAGAAAAATTTAAATTGATTATTTTATTAACGCAAGAGTTATTTATAATAAAGTTATAAAAGGAGAGTGCGAAATTTGTCAGTTTGTATAGGTGTGCTAAGGAATCCCCAGAACCACGGTACGTATTTGAAAAATTCTTTTAACGTTTGAAAGGTACATCAAGTGTGTCTAATAATCAATTATTTATCTCGAACGACGTCAGGACGGGCCGTTAGACTATAGAATAATATTTTGTGTGGTTATTGGAACATGTGTTTTCAATCGAGGTAACAATAAATTCAAAGACAATTAATGATCAATTGAATAACTAAAATACCTTTAATCATTTATACTTACAGCGCCTTCTGTTATATAAATTACAGGTCTCACCAACTGGTTTCGTGTATCAAGTTACCCCTAGGGCGTTATGTTCTGGACTGCTTGAAACGTGATTCAAGTGTCGAAGTGTTTAACCATAAGATTCAATGAGCTATATATGAGTTGACATGATCAAAAACCCAAAAAAATATAACATAAAGTTTCTTAATAATTTTATTCGTACATCATATGAAACCACGGTTGCCTGGAAGAGACCGCTATGTAAGGCATACAACGGCCAGTTCAGCATTTTCATTGAACTTTTATATCGGGCGTACTGTGATGCATAACTGTAATTGCATTGCATAATAAACAGTAAACATTTTTCAAAATTGAATAGAATACATGCAGATCAGAAAAATTAAAAATAATACATTTAAATATATACTGTCGCGGTGCGAAAAATGTCATCAATACTCACAATTTGTCCCACTGCTGGGCTTAAGTCCCCTTCGCAATGAAAGAAGTTAAGTCCATAATCCGCCGCGCTGGTTTTGTGTGGGCTAGCACATTAGGCTATCACTTCATACATTTTGTAGCATTACAAAACACACACAAATGCTATATATATAAATACAATAATTTAAATGTTATGTACTATGATAGTATCGTATAGTTTCTGAATGCTTTAACCAATTAAATTTCGACCAGATCGATTTAAATAAAATATCTATGAGACGTATATACCTATTACATATATTCATATAGTCAGTTATAATAACTTCAGAGACAGTGTGGTTATAAATCAACAGATTGATATCAAAATATATTTCAATTCGAAAATATGCATCTTTAAATGTGTTCCAAAACACTGACTGAGATCAAACTACACTACAAGTTAATAAGATTTTATTTTAAATAAATTCATGCACTAGTTTATGTTTCAAATGAGTCGTTGACAACCCTGAGCCCTAGTCCGAGTGTTTCATTCAAGATACGACTTTCTTCCAGTACAATAAGGTCCATGTTCGACCAAATGCCAGTTAAGTAAAAAGTATTCCAAAGCAGTGTATTCAGCGATATTGCAGTTGTATAAATGAATTAATTTTCTGCAATTTTCACCGCAGCTATGGCTGTCACGGTGGCTGCGCTTACTCTAAATGGTCATGGATCGGTCACTGACCAAACGTGCCTGGTTGGCCATGTTATGGAGAAATTATAAGTGCACTTATTATAGATCATTTAATTGAATTTGTGGCCTGTTTCAGAATAATACGAAAAGGGAAAGGATTCGCGGTTGTAATTGTTATTGTTTTGTCAATTATAATCTTCTATTTTTTTAAGACGATCCTGCTTAATTACATGACGCTTGATGCAATTTGACATTGCCTGTACGGTGAGGAGTTCCAAGTTTGATGTCTTTCCGAGGCAAATATTTATTATTAATTAGCCTTAAATGTACCGAACAAATTAATAGTAATATATGATATGTTTACTTACAGCTTGTTTTGCGGCTATGCATGCAACCCATCAAGACGCATTCGTCTTGAGACACGTTACAGAAGTAGAATTGACAATAAGAAACTCACGCCACATAAATCTTACAATTTGTCAATACAGTGACATCCACGCAACGGTATTTGAAGGTCCGTAACAAACGGTGCACGCATCTATGTTATTTATGCTGCATTTTCGTGCACACTCCATGCAAAGCATCTATAGATGTTGTGTTTGGGAATTCCTCACATCGTGTTAAGTCCGAAATGTCGTAAAGTGTATTTCTGTACTGCTTTCTCAGTTTTCCTAATAAATATTAATTAAGTGTTTATTTAAAAGTTTTTCTAGAGACACAGTTTCAGAAAAAATTGTAATGCCACTGAGGGACTTTTTAAAGAGCTTGAGATATTACAAAATTTATGTTTTCGCTTTATTTTCGGTAGTGAGCAATTTTGTTATGGTTCTCAGTTTTGCAATAAGCTCATGTGGTTTCCAATTCGATTTCGTAGGATCACAGAATATTATGTCTTCTGTATAAAATCCTCCATAATCCTGTTTTACCCAAATATTTACGTGTTTGTTTTTCCTATTCTCGTCCTTCATTTGCCCTTCGTGGATTCCACATCAGGACTCTTTTTAACTATCCGACCCATAACACTTGTGCCTGTTCCAACTCCCTCACTGTGCAGGCAGTCAGATTCTGTAACTCACTACCACCAAACAAACATATGTGCACTTAAATCTCTTTTTACGTTCAAGAAAACGATCAAAGATCACCTTTCCTCGTGTGCGTGTAAATTTTATTGTAGGGTAATGTATTTATGTTAATTTACTTATGTATTAGTATGTAGCCGAAGTTTTGTTGTGTAGGTATGTATACACACTAAGACTTGCTAGTTTTTCTTAATGTTTCTTATTGTGGGTGTACTGGAAGAGATTTCTAAATGAAATAAGTGCTACCCTTTCACGTAGCTACCTTTTGTGATTTTCCCTGTTCTATTTCTGTGTGCATTAATAGTTAAATAAATAAATAGCATTTCGAAATATCCTCGATTATCGCTCAGTAATGGGCACTGGTGTAACTTTTTGTTTGATAATAATTAAAAGCTAAGGGGACTAGTCGCTCCGAAGCGCCCAGAGCCTGACCGACTTGCGTCAATTATAAGTGATCGACTAAGCCGCTGTCTGAAGACGTGGCCGGTAGGTAGACGGATGACAGGTGATGGCAAAATTTCTTGATCGCTTCCATACTTCAAAGAGCACGTTAAGTCGTCGGTTTTGATTATTATCATCAAAGATAGCAGTTATGAATCTATAATGGAAGCCTTGGTGGAAGGGCAGTGTACAAATTTCCGACATTAGGGTTAGCCATTGACAGAGAGTTAATATGCATGAGAAAAGCGTAATGAAAAGTGCTCTTGTGTCACAAATTGAGGTGAAACACACACCATTCAGTGGACTGATTATGCATTAAAGCCTAAATATTCCGCTGGCAAATGCACAAATGTTACATCTAGAATTACGTTACCTAAGACCCTGCGGTGTATAAATATTTTTGCATTGGTTATAATTTTCACTGCACGTACCAACTTTTTTGTTACAAACAATCATAAACTTACGCTACAGGAAATCAGATCTACAAACTTCTACGCTCAACTGCTTCTGGAACGAAGGAAAAGATGTTACTTTATTTAATTAAAATTAAGGTTCAAAATCTTTTAGGTGTTTAGTAAATACACTTATGTGCACATAAGTGTATTTACTAATATACAGAAAAGTTGTAGACGCCTGAGCGCAATTTCTATAAGTGTTTAAATTCTAGCTGCTTATCAAAGACAACGTAAACCAAACAAAGCCTTCGCAATAAAATATCTCAAATCAAAACTACACCGTTTCAAATATAGAGCGTACACGCGAACAAAATAAATCAAATAAGGTATTGAATCTATTTCGCAATCGCAAACCACCCACGGCTCGTATCTAAAAGTTGACAGTTTTTCGCTAATTGACATTTTATGACATTAATTTGACAGCCTTGATAAAATTTCCTGTGCTACCTGCATTGAACTAGATTTTACAATAATTAGCTTTCGGATTCTGCTTGTTTTAATGAAAATTAAACAATGCATAAAGCATTTACAAGTAAATAAATGGCTTATACCGATCGTAATAGAAGCGCTGTGTGACATTAGGCGCAGCCAGGAGTCAAATCGGTGATTGCTAGTGGCAAAATTTCCATCCGAGGTACGAAACATTGCTACGTATCTGTTTATAACGTACTTGCCTAGCGAGCGGTCCGAGGTTTGATGTCAAGGGTATAAATATATGTGATGGATAAATTTGCTCGAGTCCTGGGTAAGTTAATGTCTTATTTAAGCGTGTTCGTTCGACCCGTTGCACGGAATATCTTAGTGCAAGGGTGTAACAATGTAACCGTTGCATTCTAATTTAATTAATACATAATTTCGACTATTGCCATGCATATAAAAAGCTATTGATATTACATAAATAAATGTTATAATTTTCTTATATACGTTCATAAACAATGTCGAATAATGTAATTGATAGAAGAAACACACACGCTTAAGCTATTTTTATCATCACACATTTGCATAATAAGCATTGGCTTTCTACGGGCGTTTATAACAATATTTCCTATTATTGCACGCAACATATTTGTGTTTTATGCAAATTCAGAAACCATGTTCACTATTAATGGGTCACGCTTCAGACCTACTCAGATTGACAGTACGCGTAAAACAATACGTTATCCGCGTGGGTAGAGATTATTCGTATTTCATGATTATGAAACGGCCGTGTTCGGTGACAAAAATACGCTTTCAGAAGTGTGGCGCTTCCTAGTGATTATTTCTTCTTCGAGATGTTGGTTAGCCAAGTCTTAATAAAATATATTAATTTGTTTTCAGATATTATGAAAAACTTAGATCGTTTTTAATCTAAGTTTATTCCTTACCTTCTTTTTACTTTCTTCTCATTTCCAGGCCAACAACGCATCAGTGATACCTTTGGGCTTGCTGATGTCCATGGGCGACGGTGACCACTTACCATCAGATGGCTTGTCTGCTCGTTTGTCGGCTATTATCATAAAAAAAAATATATATTATCCTGAAAATTGAATTTTAACGACTTCTCTTTGTCTGAGTCTTTACTAAAGTAGGTAATATTGTTTGTAAATTTAATTAGTATAGAGGCGTTGCCGACCGAAAACGAAGCGAAACAGAGACCGAAACATTTCACGATGCTTCTCTTTGTATGTATCAAATAATTTCGTTCGACAATATTTACATCCTTATCGAGTGCATAATAAAGATATTTTTGATCTGTATAACCGTTTATCGCGCACAAATGAGGGTACACCCTCTTCGAGTATTGGCAACATTTTTTACCATTTATATGCGCTATAAATTTGTACTATCAGCTTAGAGGTGTATTAGTCGATGTCTTCATTTAATTTATACGATACTGTGCGTTAATAATATATCTGTGTTTAGTGCGTCTGCAAAAAATAACAATATATCAGTGTAACACTTGCCGTGTAAAATATCGTCGGGCGATACACTGTTTACTGGCATAGACAACACTTTTAATAGTGCAGCGTACTTAAATACGGATTAAAATAGTAAATAAATACTGCGATCTTTTGATTACACTTGAATTGAAATTTATTAGGAGCTGCTTGAATAAAAACTAGGTGCATTGCTTTAATATGTCACCAAATTTTTATTTGTAAATTTAAGATCGTTTTCCCAGTTTATAATAGAAATTTAAATTTAATATAATATAGTTATTAAAACTGCCTTACAAATGTTTAGGGTGTAAGAGACTTCATCCAATCTTGAGTCACCTTGAATAACCTCTGGTTTATTACATTTTATCAGATAGAGAGGTTAGTTTCACGGCATAACGTCTTTGTAGGTATTTTATTAAATGAACTGAAAAGTAATGCGATATTCAAATAACTATTTATGAAGATTATATCAAAGCATTTCAGCGAAGTGGGGTGCAAAACGGACTAAGATCCAAGGCAACAAGACAACCTCCACTGCTCGATTCAGTCTGGTGAGCAACGGACCAAGTAAAGACGCGTTAACAACCAAAAGGAAGTGACACCAGGGGTGTTTGCTTTGGATCTTGGATTCCCTTGGACTCCATTTTGCTAAAATACTTGGATATAATCTTCACAAATATACATTTTAATTTAGCTTTACCTATTTATTTTTTTAATACCTACAAAGATGTATTTTCGTGAAATGAACCTCTGGATCTGATAAAGTGCAAGAAACCTTACCAACTAACATGTTTGTACTTAGAATATCTTAGTTGTTAACTGTGTAGTTCAAAAAACCTTACACCAACAATTTGACTCGCTTAGTATGGAAGCATATCGTAAAATTAATTATAAATTCAGCCAGAACTAAACAGTTTCTTTTTATTTAACTTTAACAGTTCAAATAATGCAAGTGTACGTCTGCAGCTTTTTAAACATGTTGCTTTTATAGCGATTACGCCCTTTTACTGCTTAAATGAAACGTATTTGCGGGAATCAATACAAATATTATATACTAGCAAACCGCCTTCGGTTCGCTTCAGAAAACCGAACTTAGACTTAATAGAGGCACTTGCGCTGTTTAAGGATTGGGTTTTGTCTAGTTTTATGAATCAGAAATACATATATTAATTTATTAGTTTTTTTTTGAGGACGGATTAAGATTAAACGTACTAAATATTAAGGGATGCTTATTGCAATGCATTAGTCGAAAGTATACCGAAATGGTTAAGCCGTTTCTAGGATTAGCGCGAACAAACGCACCGACTAACAGTTACAAATTCTAACAACTATTGCTTTGGGTCTTATTGCGTTGATAAAGGCCCTAAATAATAGTTACAATTTTATTATTTATGTATACAATATGCACATGAGTTCTCTATTACATGGTTCGTAATCACAGATTAATAAAAATAAGTAAAACTTATACGTATTCTACTTAATTTAACGATTTAATAATGCCAGAACTAAATTTTACAAAAATATCATACAGCTTTTTTATAATGATTATGTATCGACGAAGTTCAGTTTTTATTTTATGACCAAAAATCAGTACATACTAATTCTGATCATTTTTACTACTGAACTTTTGTATAGCATTGTCATTCATAGCAAAAGTAGTTTCAACTCGTAATAACTGGAAATAACCGGTTCGGTCCGTCCTAAACGACTAGATTTAAAAACAAAAAAGCCTCAGTATTACATGAAGTCACAGCCTCGTGGGAGACGCAATTATTTTCCAATTTTAATCAAAAATATCGCCTTTCACTTCCACTTAACCATTTAAATGTCAATCTCGCCACTTGTGGGAGCTTCGCCTTAAAAAGTCCGCCGGCACATTCAAATCTCAGCTTTATTTCTCGAATTTTAAAGTTTAAAATAGATTATGTGAATAAAACTACGCTAAACAATTTAGTTTCGTATGATTAATGCATGTTACACTGTTCTCTAACTCGAGCTCCGATTCCGATCTACAGTTGCAATTTGAACTATTTTTACCGAAAATAAAGTACATTTTTGGCTACACAGCTAGGGCAAAAAATCCTGAAGTCGGAATTAGAAAGCAGTGGAGTAGAGATTGAAATAACATAAGATTGCAATGAGTGTTACTGTATAGGTTATACCTACATATTATTAACAGGTAGCTATGTTTTTCTCTCGTGTGAAGATTATTAAAGATAATCAGTCAATGTCATAGAACAATGGCTATGTTTATATAAAAGATTTTTTTACAGTTACTCATAACTGAGTCGTATATTGTTTCACTTTGATTGGAGCCGTAGAAGACGCGTTGCACTTCCTTGTTTGTTCGATTAAAATATACTCAGAGAAGCGTATTTGCGCTGTCGCGGATATGAGTTATAGGTGATCGCGTAATTCGTAGTCAATTCCACGAAACTGTTACGCTATATCTTCTACCTGGGGTTTTAAAGTCTTAAGGAATGTAGTTGTAAGACATTTCCACACTTGTTCCACTAATGTTTAAATATATTATAATATTATCGAATATCTTATTAACTGCGCGTTGAGAATCCATAGTATGTTTTAAAAGGAAGAAAACCTGACATGACTTCTACGTATGTCGAAGAAGAGAAACTGATAAAAAAATTCATGAGATTCGCTATTTCAGTATTTTTGTTACAGTTAAGAGTGACAGACGATGTTAGCATATATCAATGGCAAAATTAAAATTCTATCTATTTCCATTTGGTATTAATTTCCTGGATAGAAATTTTTACTCACAGAATTAGGTATTTACCCAACAGGTTAGTAGTACACTACGCGTATATAATTGAAGAGGCTTAGAGGTATCACACTGTTTCAGTGCATAGTCGCAAGTTATCCACCTGAAAAGCTCCGAAATGACTTCACGATTTGTATATAACGACAAAAATCAGGATCGACAACTAAAAGTGCTCTGCAAAGACGGAAGCGCTCAAGATATTTACCCATTAGCGGTCACTCATCCAAGTACAGATATGCCTGTAGTTGGTTACCTAAACCGATCACTTGTGGTTATAATCACACTTAATTGCGTTTTAATAACTCAGTCATTCACTAATAATTTACAGAAAAATATAACGTAAAGATCTTGTTCTTAAATTTTTACAGGTTAACGCATTAGTTGACACACAATTCTGTGTTTTCGAATCCTTGCCTTTTTCAGATTAGAGACAGACCTGCAATTATTCATAGTTAATTAGATGTTCAGTGTTATGAGTGTTGTATCAATCTTTTGTTTTAATATATATATTTAAGTTTATATATATATTTCATTTTATTTCATTTCAAACCTGAAAGTGCGAGATGACTCATTTGTAACGTGCAGAGTATATTTAATAATAATGATAAACGTTTACACACCCACACCCCCGCACTAGGATTCCCTGTTGCGGGTGACACGCACATACATAAATATAACATCACAAACACTCATGACCCGAGAACAAACATTTATCTGTCACATAAATGTCTGCCCCGGCCGGGAATCGAACCACTACCAACTGGGCTATAGGGTCGTCTATAGAATTTATATTTATTATATTATTGGTAGTACAAAAATTTATCCACGGGAGTCAGGTTCAACTTATCAAGATTACTAGTTACTATATAAAGTATTTTCTAGGTAAGCTTCCATATATTTTAAGCGACTTACATCTTTAAACGACCCTTAACTAAAAGCTCATTACACAAACACGTTGATGTAAATTTTGCAATAGAACGCAATACAGAACTCGACAACGGTATTTATGATCACACAAACACGTACGGTCAATGTTTCCCCGCATCACTCACCACGGCGCATCTCCATCAATTAGCCATTAATTGCCACCATAACAGAACCGTACTGTGATAAAAATAACCATGCACTATTTAGTCGGACCCCCCGTGACTTACAAAGACTGTTGAAGAGGAAAGAAGTAACGCAATCGCACATTGTAAACTCAAGCTGAACGGTGTAGTTGTTAGAGACCGTGTCTGCTATACCTATGTAGGGTCTAGGGTTCGATTGACGACCGTGAACGTTTATGTGACAGGTAATAAATTGGTCTCCGGTCTGGGTTGTTTGTGATATCTTATGTGTTTTTTGAAGACTCCTGCCAAAGGGAATCCTATCGCGAATGTTTGAGTTAGGGTCTATTATTGTAATGATAATTTTAGATAATTGCTTACTTAGAGATTTAATAGTTGTTTCCCGCAGCCTGAGTTGGTATCCTTTACGCACTTAATTATTCTCTAAGTTAATTATTTAGTTGGTGAACAAAACTATTGTAAGGAAACCTACATACATAATTATTAAGTAAATTAATATTAATTTAATAACAATTAATTACCCCAAAATAACACCTGATGCTATCAACTACATACATAAGTTATTTCCAAAATGTTCTACAAGGTAAGTGAAATCTAGTAGCTTAGATTTGCATACCGTGGTGGACGGAATGGAGACTAAACCTCTTTGATTCTTTAAGCCATAGTAGGATCAGATTTGAGTGAAGGCTCAACGAACTGCAACAATAGTAAAACCGTTTACCAACTGCTTCTGAATCGGAAAAGTTCAGTTCGACGTACTCGGAATAATTATTTGCGACATCAGACACCGTCAAGGCCTGGATGGGTGACCTCAAGAAGCCAAATTGGATTGTTTTTCCTTTAAATTTGACCGAGCAATCGGTCGAGGTTTTATCGCCAATACAACCCACAGCATTCAACTGGGTCTTCTTTTTCAATGTGAGGTGGGTCGAGATCACAGCCTGCCGCGCTGACCAAATGTGAGTTGGCAAATTTACATACTTAACTGACGATGCCATATTTGTTAGGGATAACTAACTAACTTAGTTAATGTGAAAATGTGTGGAGTGATATTAGTCATCCGGTTTGTCGTTTCTATGCATTTCGAAGTTTTCGATGGTCGTTGTCCGTAGCAAAATGTTTCGTTATTTATTTTATTGTTAAATCAAAACAAAAGTTTCACTAGCGAAGTATATCCTATTCCTGATGGATACTGCAGGAGTATGTAGTAACTTTCCAGAACTCCTTAATTGTAACAGAATACCTGTGCTTGCAACAGGTCGTAGCCAAATTTAATTCAGAATGAAGGAATTATTTTGTTACGAAAAAATAACAACGATTAAATTTCTAAACTTAGGTAAGACTAGAATTATTCTATAAAGAATGTGTTAATTTATTATAAGGGCGGTGTAATGGAATACATATTTATTAATGATTTTATTTTAATACAACTAAAACAAATTAGGCTTCAAGTTCACGTCGAAGTTGCCAGTTGTCGGTATTCTTCAATAATAATTCACGGAAAGGTGCATTTAAATGCCTTTGCAAATTATGTTTGTTAGCGAGCGTTCGATGGTGTCGAATTGACAGATGCTTCGCGACGACGGAAATGATCCGACCTCGTGAGATTGAGATCCGTTGCTTTAAATACTGAGAAATATTTTTTGTTTGTTATAAAAATTTAAAGAGTTTCGATTTACTCATAGAATTTACTATAAATGTTAAGCGTTATAGTTTAAATAAAAGACTTTATTTAAATAGACGTTTAAAAAAAAGAAAAAGTTAGAGAATACTTCAAAATTTATAACAATGTTTATATTCCTTAAACTTACCTTTCTTGTGTTTAGTATATTACAAGATGGACTTAACAAATAATAAAAGAATATTCTAATTTACCTCTCACATTAACACTCAATATCAAAATTATTTTTTATTACTATATACATCGGCGCGGGATCAACAAACTTTAAGCAGAATCATCAAATACCAACTGTTTCTATGTAATACATTCAAAACATCACATATTCTCCTATAAGAGTGACACTTTATGTCAGCCTCGCGGCTGAACAATTATTTAAATACATTTTATATAACTACTTACGTAACTTGAAAAGAATTTTTCAAACCAGTACTGTGGTTCCGGAGATTACCCTCCGTATATACACATTATTCGCACTTTCTTAGCAATATTACTATACATGTACAGTACCCCAAATATATCGGACTTATAAAAGTATCGATTGTGCAAGGTCCCTATTACATTGCTTTTATGGAAAATTTTATGTACGGTATCATTTACATGCGTATAAAAATGCCGGTTTTCTATCATTGTTGGGAATGGCACGCGTCGAGCCAGGTGGTCGATATCTTGGAGATTGTAGTCATTAACGGCCATTAGTACATTTAGTATCGATTTGCAAATTTATTGCTTGTTCCGTGGCATTTGTCACCGGCCTCCTGTTAGTTAATATTCAATGTACATTGAAAGAAATAAAGTTACAAAAAGTTAGTTAACATTTATTTAGCCTTAAAACATGATACTTACTACTAACGAAATAAAAGTAGTGACATTATAGCAAAGGTATCTCAAAGTCATAAATGTACTAAGCATTGTGAAGGTACTACAGCCGCCGGTACTGTACTAATTGGA
Source organism: Agathymus mariae mariae (assembly GCA_018251895.1). Lineage (NCBI taxonomy): Eukaryota > Metazoa > Arthropoda > Insecta > Lepidoptera > Hesperiidae > Agathymus > Agathymus mariae. Next base: position 19,071 of record DWPT01000066.1, read on the forward strand.
TCTGACAGTAATCGGAGTGGTTGATGACACCCTTTTGTAGGTAGTGTGGTTACCTTTCAGAACTAAATTAATAATTGAAACCGAATCGGGAGGATGGTTATTAAAACAATCACTAGTTTGTATACTACAAAGTCTATGTAAGTCTGTTTGAAATTGCCGCACGTATTATGGTGAAATATTTCCCAATACTGGCAACACCAGGAATCCAAAGTAAAGAAACGGAACAGAGACAAAGCTTCTAAGAAGCGTACAAAAATTTCATCTATTCTGATAGGGTTGCCACAGGTGTATGAAATTAAAAAAACAAAACGTATATCTGCCTTTTATGAAAGAACTATGATAGTATATTTTTTAAAAATTACTTATTCCAAATATTTTTTTTTTGTTTTTCAATAATTTGTTGTGCCTTTTAATTGAATATTAAATTCTAAATCTAACATAAAGAGTTTTTGAATAATCTAATGAAAAGAAAGCACTAGCATGGCATATCCAATTTACATTCTTGCACCCGTTTTAGTACCTGTACCAATATTAATAATATTTATTTCGAGATCACAATATTGAAATTTTTGCTTAAGCAATTCTACAAATGCTGTCAGAGATATAAATAAAAAACCCAACTATACTTTACCTTCATTAGACTTCTTGTAATGGGTAAAAAAATAATGTTTCCATATTTTCAAGTTGTTCAAATCTATTAAGTTCGAGACTTTTTTGCACAAAAACTGATACATGGCGTAAACCGTTTCTTCTGGTAAATCAAATCGGTAATCATAATAAAAATAATAAATTAAACAATCAATTTATTCCTTACTTAGCCGAATCTTTGAGATAACAAAAATATGATATGTTTTTATTTTTTATACTACATTCTCTTTTTCACATCTCATTCTCATGCGCACAAGCGCTTCACGCTTATCATAGTGTACCTATCGAAGCTCAGTTGTATGAGGCTTTGTCTCTGTCCGTTTTTTTAACTTTGTGTACCTTGTGTAGAAGTGCGTGAGCATTTATTGGTACTAGTGTAGATTATGTGGTCGAATTTCGACCGTAATCGTTAAATAACCTTCTGTTTAAATTTTTTACACACATATACACAGTAAACATATTTATGACCATATAATTAACACTAAATAGTTCGTCTGTAGCTACAAAAGTAAAAAAAATCGTAGCCAAAGAAAAGAGGAAAAAAGGGCAACAAATGATTATTTCACGTATTAATTAATATATAGATTATTACAGAATCTTTCAACCGCAAAAATCAAGTTTTACTACTTACATAAATGTAATGGCTGCAGTAGCTAAGGTGTACTAAGCACTAAATATACCGACTTAGTACTGAATCCAGTGAAATGGTCTGCTCAAAGAAATGTGCTGTCTATCACGTAAAAACGCTAGCGATTATTTTAAAATCGTACCAATATAGAGCGGATGTAATTCTCATACTATGAAGGCTCCAAGTTAACTGGTCACCACTGATACCGTTCAGAGGACCACGCTCGACTGGGCGTTCGATAAAAACCATGATTTTAATAGCAAATATGTTTGTTGTTTACTACTATTAATATTTCTTGTAGATACGTATCTTGCAGTGTTTGAGGAAAATTATTTATGTTGTCTGGAGGGTTAATTGGGATTTATGGGGTAGATCCGACGCGATAAATATTGTTTTAGTCTTTATAATCATTACCAAATTAACATGAATTACTATGAAAGATAAAGCAAAAAAATATATTTGAGGATACTTTTTAACGCTCACAGTCAAATGAGCAGACAAACTACCTAATGGTATATGATGGGCTGTAACAAAAGAAGCATAAAGCTGTAAATGCTTTTGATGAATTGCGCGTTAATATTGTTAAAAAATATACTAAAATGATGTACGAAATCATTTTAAGACGGAGGATAGCAGCTAACCAGATATTATTAATTATTAGATATTATTAATTATTAGATTAGAAGGGGATTCCCTTCTCCATCTTAACTGGCAACGCTTCGATGTAACTTTCGGTGTTACGAACTTACATGGGCTTTGATGACCCTTCACCATTATATGGTTCGTTTGTTCGCTATTGACTCGAAGACAAAACCTTTACCACTTCCATGATGTGAATACTGCTCGGATGAAATTGAATGATAGAAGGTACAGAACTCAATGATCTTCAAGTTAAAAATTATTAAATAATTTATGTTTTTTGCAAATGACGCACATGAGCGTCCTTTTTGTTTCTACATACGACATTGAGGAGATGAAATGGCGAAGATAACTCCTCAGCACATCTTCCTAAACAACGTATGGCAAAAGGTTAGTTTTAACTTGCGTGGAATCGGTTGCGGCACTATTATCGGCACTATCTATTATCTCCAGGCGACCTTGCATTTTATATATTCATCTTTACCATATATTACAACTTCAATAGGATGGACTTGATGGCCATTCTCTGTGGAGGTTGGCTTGGGTAAGAGGATGCATCCTGTTCCATTAATTATTGTTACTTAATTATTGATGCAGTACTTGACAGGTGTACCTCATGATTGCTTATTAAATACATAATTAAATTATAATGTTGAGTATTTTTGAATTATACAGAGATCGTTTTAAAGTTTCACAAAACAAGTCGTTGGTATGGCCATTTGACATTTACCCGCGGACATCTGTTCGTAATCATTTACGTATATTTAAAAATTATTCTTCATTTTATAACGTTGGGTGGTCTATCTGTCTGTGCGTAGTTGATTGAACAGTTATTCAGCAGTTAAAGTCCTGGCACGAATTAGAGAACCAGTTAAAAATGAGGCAGTTGAATATGTCGCGAAATTAAAAATGATTGCCGTAAATTAGATTTTTTTCCGTATTTTTGCCGTAAATTAGAGCTTCTCAAGTAGTTAGTAGGACAATTTATTGAGGGATGAATGTAAGGTGTTTAAATATGAAACAAAAATCGCGTATGGCTTATTCGTTTGTGCCGAAATGGGTTTTATAGAATGAAAAAATTTGTACACATGAAATTAGTAAGACGGGAGGCTTCCCTAATAACCAAAATAAGTTTGTTTAATGAAATTTGTCCCCGTCAGGATGCCCATTATTTTATAACGGGTGCGTCTTCAACTTAGAATGTTCTATGTTACTACACTTTACCAGGGGTATTCATCTCCACTTACGAAAGGTGGAATTGCAATCGATTATTATCAGGCATTTTACGAATATACTCATTTACTCGATACACGTAAACCGTATGATTTTTTTTTAATTTGACAAAAATGACGTCCACAAGTGTATTTACCAAATACGTAAATAATTTTGAAAAAATATCTAAATGATTAAATGATATTTAATTCTTGTTTTTTTTTTTTGATCAGATACTACTAGGTACTAGGTAGAAATAAATTACTTTGGTGTATAAAGTATTTAATAATTAGTAAATAATTTGATTCAAGTACCAACTGTCAAAATATCATTTCGAATAATACGATACGATATTTTCCAGTGGCGTTGCCATACTTATATTGTCTCACACTTGAGTTAATGAAGTTTTAAATATAAATAACAGTTACAAAGCAAGAATATGAAGTTTAACGTTTTTAAACTATATCTTAAAATAAAAAATAAAACACCTACCCTAATATTCAAATTATATTGTTTTGGATACAATATACAACATAGAAAATTTAAATGTACACAAGTAGAGTAGTCGTAACTTTTTCATAATTGAGTCTTATTATACCACATCAGACAAATGCTTCGGAATTCTTTCCACGAAATCTATAGAGGTACCGTCGGCAAACTGCCCTTTATTCACTTTAGTATTGGCGTCGATTATTCGTTATTGTTTCAAAATGCTCCAACGTGTTTTGTTTTTCGTAAGGCTTAACTGATTATAGTCGTAACGTGGTAGCGTATTAGTAATTTTTTTTATAATCTAATGTTAATCTCTCAGTTGTTGTACATAACCATAGAGCTATAATAAATGTGATCTAGAGACACAATCTTAAAATCAGATACCATCTGCTAAATAGTTATTATTGATACGGTGGACATTACATTCATGCCTAATAAGTAACTAAGCTATATGTAATGCTAATACGTTATCAATAGAAATAGTATGTACATTTAACTAACTTTATCTTTTTTTTTTAGTTAAGATTATTTTTTAGTTTTTAGTTTAGTTATAGTAATTACATGAAACTAAATTTATGTATACGCAAGAAGAACAGTCATTTAAGTAATGATATAATATTATCTTTTAATTATTTTTGTCTTATTATAAATATATTTATAAAAAATATGCCATCTAAAATTTCTTCATGTAGCATTGCGTTTTTGTATATATTGCGAAATTGATTATTTTTGATAAATAATTGGCTGTGTGTATTCTGATAATCAAAATGCCTTAAAACTTTATATCCTGTGAATATTTAATTCTTATAACTGAACTATATTTTGACTTTGATTCTCCTGTGGCGTTGACATACTTATATTATGTCACACTTCAGTTAATGAATTGTTATTTTTAATTAATTATAGCGCATGTGTTACACATCAGAATATTTATTTATTTAACTTACAGGTGCATGCGGAGAAAGTAAGTAGAGTCCACGATCTCATGGATGAATGCACATTGTTTTAACAACATTTATTTTAATGTAACCTGTGAATATTAATGATAAAAGATAAGTTTGCCTGGAAAGCAAAATATAAATATATCAATATTTGAACCATCAATAAATCTGTTGTATTTTTTGCAGACCGTACATGATACTACACCCGCACCGCAGGCAACGTTTAAATGACTTATCATTATGTAATTACTATCATTGTCTGTTCACACAAACAGACGCACTGCGAGGGAGAGGAGTGCACAGTAACACAAACGTAGGTAGAGTCAAGTGCGTTCCACAAGTGCGTTTTTGTTTACGATGTTTTGGAGCAGTTTTGTTTTGTTTTTAAAGTTTGATCAATCAAACAGACCTATTTTCGTGTTGGTCCTAATGCACCTTATTTTATTAGTATTAGTTCAGGCAACATTATATTGCACGGCAGAGCTCGATACGCCAGGTGCATTAGCTGACGATTGAAACAGATTATTATATTTATTAATTGATGTTAATCAAATACATCGTGCAGTCACTACATTGGTCAATTTTTATTTTTATGTCTCCGTTAACAGGTCATATTCTTACAATTTAATCGTGATACTAATATCTAATAGCGTTTGGTGTTTAGCTCTTCTTCTAACTAGTTTATCTTCTACCAACGATCGTAGATGTGGAGCTGGATGTAGAATGTGTTATCGACTGTAAAGCCCGCTGTACAAAGCGTCATGCCAGTATGCGAAAGCGATTCCATGGCACCATAGTATGCTAGTGTGATTCCTACATCAACTAGGTGGCTAAATAAAAGGCAAAATAATCAACTGCATTTTCCCGAACTAAAACTTCGACTTGCGCCAGTTACAGGACTAACTGATGCGATAACTTACTTCAAGGTACTAAAAGTTGTAAAAATCGATTTCAAAATAAAAATTAAGTTAATTTCCAAGTACGAGTAAATCAAAATTGCATCAAGCTATGCAAATATTTCTGCTAAAACTTACTGGTTATTCTATAATTGTAGACGAGTTTTATTCAAATACAATGCTGTAACACTGGTAGCTCGTGTATAGTTTGGATGGCGGCGGGTGTTGTGACTTGTGAGCGCTCATTGCACAAAGGCCGGTGCCGCTTCGTAGAACCCCGTGATTCAGCCGCTTAATCGAACGAATCAACTGTTTCCAGTACCGCGGGGTTGTTGACTGACGGTTAGGTTTTTAAATGAGCTTATAAATTAATATTAACGTTCAGTTTGATTTCTCTGCGCCGAGAGTGTCGCGGATGAAATTAATTCCTACGTAAAATTTGGGACATAACTATGAGTACTTTTATCGCTTCTGTGATTTATATCAACTCCCAACACGCAGTTTTTATTAATTATCTTCTTATTCCCTCGCCCAGGCACAGTTTATCCTCATCTTCTACAAATTACAGTTTTCTCCGAGATAAATATAGTTCCTTCTGATTATTAGTGAATGTATTCAAATCAAACATAATATGTAGACATGACAGACGACTGAACTTTTAGATCACTAGCAACTTTACAAAACTTCCCAAGTTCTATTCCTATGTTTTGCTATAAGGAATAATGAGGATTCAGAAAATAAAAAATATAGAGTGAGGATAAAAATAAAAATTAACCTTTTGATGTTACGGATGCCCATGCGTAATGGTAACTAGGTCTTCTTGTTTGAAAGATCAGCAGTTCCAGTAGACCCCATAATTAAGGCGCAGGGTATCTGCATTCTTATAAGGATTCGGTCCTAATCATGATTTTAATCGAGCACTTTGCTTGATAGCTAAACTATTCTTTATAAGGTTTTATAGCGTTGTTTTAGAAAGTGGTTTTCATTGGGAGATAGTATTTTTTTATTTTTGAAATTATTCTTTAGATAGTTAAATAATGATTCGATTTTATAGTATGTTGTAATTTAAGGTACTAAAGCGTTTGTAAGTCTAACAAAACAGATGCGGTCAATGCGAGGATGGTGGCTAGCGTCTGCCGTCTACACCGGCGGTGTCAGCTTTGATTCACATTCGAAGAAATGTTTATATGAAAGATACATGTTTGTTTGGTGTGTCATTGGTGTGTGTCCAATTCACGAATATGTGACTGTTTATTAATTTAACAATTATGGATATACCATCTGATAGATGTATAATGTATGGTTGTATGCCTTATCATTTTAACCGTTATAAATGCCACTCTTTGTCTCACTAAAACAGTAAAGCGTAAGGGCTTATTTATACACATTCCTCTCCATACTTTTAATGGCTGAGAAATAAATATCGCAAAACTCATTACCCGTATTGGCGCAGTCGGTTAATTTAATTGGATAAGTATTGTACGTGTTATCTCACGACGGTTCTTATCTTCGCGTTAGGGAACAACGAAAAGCGTGGAGACGCGTTAGCTTTCTAAGTTTTCACATAGAGTTGGTTTTGTTTGTCAAAAATACTTATATATATAATTATACAGCTTTGTTTGATATATACTAAATGTATAGATAAATTAAATTTATACTAGTTTTTTCTTAAGTTGCCTTTTGCCATTACTTTTTTTATTTTGTAATTTAGACACCACTATTTATTAATAATCATGTCTTGTTACTCAAGAGCCATTAAATAATATAATATTCAGCATATTATACTATATATATATATATATATATTTAGTATACACATCCGTTTCAAAATATTAGGCCAAAGAAGCCTCGGATTTCGTACCTTGTGGTCTCATAAAACTTGATTTTATAATCTTAACTGCAAATATTTAAAAAAGTAATAACGTCAAATGTGAAAAACGTGAATCACGCTATCAAAGTTAATTAATTTTGACACTTTAATGGATTCTCGGCATATTACTTCCCACGTGTTTGCTAAATCCCAGATATTTAAGAGCCTTTACTATCATAGCGGTCAAAAAAATTGCGACGACGCACCGGCCTCCTGCAGCGTGCGCTCTACGTCTTCCCCTGTCCCGTACAGCGAACGCTACGCGCGAGTGCCGGAGCTTTGACGTACGATGAAGGAGCCTCGGTATAGGGCTGAGTGCACACTACAAAAACTTAAAGAAAAATAATAAGGGAATAATAATAGTTTACCCTCCTCGGTGTTTCCGTCCAACGATAGTGTGGGTGTGGATGTATCTTCAAGTCAACATTGAATTGATTTTTACTAAGATAATATGCTTTACCACCCAAGGCAATAATGTCATATATCATTAAAATAATTTAAATCTCACATTGTTCTCACTCACTGAAACAGTTTATAAATATTTTTAATCTACTCATTGGTTTCCAAGGGGTTTGCCGACCAAGGGATCCCGGGTTCGATTCCCGTCTAGAGCAAACATTTACGTGGCCGATAAATGTTTTTTCTCATGTCATGAGTATTTGTTATGTCATAATTGTGTATGTCCATGCCACCCGCAGCACAATTAATTCTACTGCGGGGAAGTGAGTGTGTAAATGTTTTTTAAAGGTCACCAATATACTGACTGGCCACGACAACGAATCTTTGTCGATCAAATATATTTTTTCAGGATTCCAATAACAACTAGTATTTAGAAAATATTAATATAACTACCGATATCATACACTAGTACTGTAACAATAACATGATGATGATATTCACAGTTTGATAAATTACGCAGCATTATTATATAAAAGCGATATTTTCCACACGACGAACAGTGCGTCCGAAGCCTAACAACACTACTGCGAAGCGTCAGCCCTGATTGCAGTCAAACGATATTTTATGGCGAGAACCAAAGCAGTTGCACTGCTACTGGTATATTTTCCTCTAAAATTATGGCAGTTAGCTTCAGCCATTAGCGACCCACTGCGGAGCTCAGATCTCTCTTTGTAATTATTACGTAGACATAGAGTATAAGTACTCCGGCATAGAACAGTGGGTAAGAAGCCAACCTAATCGTTGGCAGGTTGTTTCGCCGTTCGAAGTCTTCTGACCGTCATGGAGTATCATAAATTCATTAGTTACAGTTTTCAACGTACAGTGTCATTGCCACCATCGCGCCCAGTCACGGGCCCTCTGTCTGTAATGAGTCTAATGGTTTTCTTCTGTTTTCATGAGGTCATTAGTTGATGTGATCTGGCAATAGCCGCTCCTTATAACAAGCCGTGGACCCCACTTGAAGACTACTTGTCCATCGATTGTTGTCCTGTAAAATCACTAAATACTGTAGTTGACTACCTTGTCAAACTATTCTACTCCTCAAAGTTACAGCACATGTACTAAACGGTACTAGAAACAATGACCATAAGTGTATATAGAAAATAACTAAATGATTGTCAGTTTTGTTTGAGAATATGTAAATGCAATATACAATATACGTATTATATTATTGCAGGTTAGTAATTCTCGTAAGGTTTATACTTACATATTAACGAATCAGCATGTGTGTACAGAGCCTTCAGCCTATATCGAGAAGCAAAATGCATAAATAATTTTTGCCCTTTAAAACCTCTAAAATCACACCGTCCGTCTCTTAAAACGGTCAAATGCGATTTGACGTACAGATGTTAAATGTTTAATGATATGGAAAACACGCCGAGTTTAGTAATCCTATACTGGGCATCTTACCTTACATCACCTCACGTTGTTCTGTGTTTTATTCCCTAGCCTATAAGAGTAAAATTCACCTGCACGTTACGCGTTATAGGCCTGAAAAAGTTTTGAACTCTGTTGTGCCAACAATAAGGTTATCTATCGCGTGATGTCACACTGATATTTAAGTAGGGTAACGCCACCGTTTAGTGTCAGTTTACGTATACGCTGAGTTTCGATGTCCGAAATCCGTTTCTCGGTCAGCTGAGCTTGTTGTATTCGGAGAAAACATTTTTGTGTGTTATGTTCTATTTTTGTCAATTTGATTAATTTGTTACATTATTAAATTAGAACAGTGATTATTGTGACTGTACAACAGCACCCTCGTCAAATAATTTAGGTTCATTATGAGCCACACAAAAACTTGAATTGGAAATTCCAATATTGAAAACACAATATAAAATAATATGTATCAAAAACCCAGTGTTCTCTTACGATATTAAAAAGGAAGGAAGTCTACCTTTGTAAATAAATAGGACTTTGATGTTACGTATTTATTTACTTCCTAACCTATTTACTTACTACTTCACACCTATCTATTTACAGAAAACCTATACAGTCCTTTATTATAAGCAAACAATTAATTCCTCCTTGTTTAAATGACACCATCACTTATTAATTATATCGTTTGTTTCTTATTGACTATAGCAATAAAGCTATGTAAAGTGTGTGGGTGTGTGTGTGTGTGAATGAGACACACATGTGTGTGCATGCCTCGTTTTATTAATAAATTTATAATTATATTTATTAACTACTCGGAAAACCGTTTGGAATACAGAAATGCTTAATAAATTCGGTACCTTTTTGTTCCTAGCGCCTAACGTTGCTCAACTTTGTCGATCAATTTACAATCGGCAGAAGCATTGCATCAAAAATACTGAGAACTAAGATTTATCTTCACTGGGTACATGCACGCTGTGGAATGAACTTTCTTCGGCGATGATTTTGTAAAGTGTAAGAAGAGTTCTTCTCCAGGACTGAGCTAACATAGCAACTTCTCTGGTGTCACCCATGTTCATAGATATCCTCCTGAATGGCCACGTCATCTACTCGTCAAGATGTACAAAAAATAATTTTAATACATCTCACATCTCATCCTTTTGTACCCATCCGCTTGTTAGCTGGCATTGTAAATGGCCTAGAGAAATATGAGAATATATCCTCAGTACGCTAAGATAATTCAGAAAAATAATTAGTAACTCTTTCACTTGTAGTTGATTTATTTATTCTATATGTTTATTATCCTGTTGTTTATTCTCTCCTTAGCATTCTTTATATAGATATGACGTGTTTATTAGCCGGAACGCCGAGAAGCAAAGGTGGTAACTGAGTAATTGTAATATTACTTTACAACTTTAACAAAGCACTCATGGATAACCGCAGTTCGAGTTAGAGTTTGATGCCCTAGAGCTAAAGCACGCCTCGATTTTAATTAAAGGAATTATGAACATCTATTACACACATATTGTATATGTTAAGTGTCAGATATACACATGAGTAACATCCAGACCATAGTATCACAGTATAATATTATTTCTTAGATTATCAAAGTATACGACTTTCAAATAGAAACAAATAATTAGAAATAATGAAATATGATATGTAATACGAAACACTGTGTAATTCATATAAAAACTTATAGTAATGTGTTCGATAATCAGAAAAAGTAAGCCTATAATTTAATATCTTTGTGATATCGGAAACGAAGCAAAAAGCTTCTTACTACACATTTTTTAACAAAATATATTTAATTTATGTTACTAATACAGAACACTCAAGATTTTAATTTTGCGAGTTGTAACATTATGTCGTTGGACTGGTACTCGCTGATATAATATATGTCTTAATTATCTGGTGCGCTTGTGGCCCAGTGGGATGCTGGCGGGACGTTAGACTTTATTGCAGCGCCATATTTTATATAAGTATTTAGCTTCGATTCCATAAATTATGCTGCCATTATTGTGGAATTGGCAGAATTCTGAACCATGAGTAGCATTTTAATGATTATGCAGTGAATTTTAAAAGCGTGTAATGCAATGGCGTTCTAGCGAGTGGTCTTCGTTGCCCATCACTGAAGTAAATTAAATGAAACTTCGATATTTTGTTTTTACTCTTCCCACATTATGTTTACTTCAAATACTTAATATAAAACATAGTTATTATTTATATATCTTAATATAGTACGCAGCTGTTTTCACCTACGTAATAGATTTGGACGATATTTACAAAACCGTTAATAGAATTATATCAAACTGTATTAAGTCAATGATATAACACTAGGTCGTGTTAGAGATCTTAACAATACGTTGTTTTTAAGTCTTTTTCCTAAAATTAAACTCGACATGCTCCAACTTTCATGGGTTGCTAAGAAGACAAACATTTTAGTTGAGTCCAAACACGACAATATATAAATTGTTACTTAACTTTAAACAATCTACAACAATATGTACTCAAGATATTTGGTTGTTTTTCCTTATGGATATATTTTAAGTATACCTTAGTATGTAATATCACTTCTTACTACAAAACTTTTAGCACTCCTGTCCCGCTGACACCTGTCAAAACAATACAGTTGACACATATTGCGGTCCGTTATTCATAGCTATAAAACTAAAACCATCCTTGTCACGATGTAACACAATATCTGTGAAGTTTATAGAATCACAAAAATCCATGACCTGAACAATAACCATAGATTAGCCCTACTGTCACTTGCCACTCATTAAAATAACAAAAATATTGTTCTATTAACGAATCCCAAAATATCACAAGAATACACTCGACCAAAACAGAACCACGGAATAATCACCATCATACTTAGAAAGCATAACATTGCTAATTTCCCCCAACCCCTCATTACCGCAGCCTTGGAGCCTCTTACGGCAACATAAAGCCAAAAATTGCCGGCCACAACTAACAATAAGATATGCTAATGCTTTCCCCGGGAACGAACGGGCAGCCATTAGTTGACTTGCCGTAGACACTGAGCATTTGAGCTTATTATATACTTTAGCCGATTAGGAATGTCTGATTGCTGGATCGGCTTGGAGCCGTAAACGAAGAGCTACTTGGTTTTTTTAGGGATAAGTAAAACAAATGGAAGGAACGGACCCCTGTAGAATACTTTGAATACAGAAGTTCGTCTATCTATCATTCTGTTATAACTTTCTTTCATATGAATAAATAACAGTTTCAACTTACATTTTTATTCCAAACACACTTTTAAATTCATATAACTACATCAGTGAAAACAAAACGTGAGTAAGATAATGTATTTTTTTTTTGTTTTTTTTATTTAACCTCGGAATCATTTCAACTACACGATAGCACCCAGGTGAATATTGTCGACTTCTTTTCATTCATACTGTGTACTATAGTCACATACGACGTTTGAAACTTTAGATTTAAAGCTTATCAATATTAAAATACATGACACTCCATAAGACAATGTCGACGCGGAAAATTGGCGTCTCTAGAGATTGTATTAATGGCATAAAATAAATCTGAAACACGGCATACTCTTGTAGACAGCTTCAACTCACATAAGAATAGCCTGATTGACTCAAAATATATATGTTGTGCTCTAGAGGGTTAACTGTCATATGTCTCATGGAAGCTCCTGTTTAGTAAACTAAGTATTCTGACATTAACGGTTTATTATATTCTTGAAGCGTTTACCTGTTGAAGCTAAACCAACTTTTTAAGTGCTAATCAATTATTATTACTGTGAAATATTAGAAATCACATTGACTAGTACCAAATAAACCGGCATGTACTCCGACAGTACTTAGGGATATAATATATAAAAATGTTCAAAAAATTATCAAAATTATCAAACAATTCCTAAAATCAGTTAATTTAAAACATAAACAAATTAGGCAACTGTGATAGCAAAATTTTACAATTTGCCGAGTGAAATGTAATGTAAAATTGATCGTTATTTTGCGAATCCAACGTATAATCTGTACTAATATTATAGAGATATAATGTAGAGAGTATTTATAGTTTATGGATAAACGGAAAGTACGGCAACTATCTTAAAAAATATTTTATCATTTAATCGGGATGGATAAATATAATAGTTTTCTTAACTCGAACGTAGTAGGTGCGGGCAGCTAGTTAATAATAATATGGTCCTCAATGCAAGCCGCACATATCCAACGGCAACCCTCAAGCCTTTTCTCGATATGAAAGGGGTTAAGGCTGGATGATCATGCCGACAAAGTGCGGACTGGCACGCTGTCAAAATAATATGATCTAGTGATAATATGCCATGCCTGCCGAACGAATGGTCCTAGGTTCGATTCCCGGCCAAATATGATAAATGATTATGACATGTTTATGTTATATAAACGTCATCCGTGTACTTTTGTAATACCGAAAGAGTCACTGACTCGTTAGCGGTCAAGAACAAAGCTATAAAAGCACCCGCTATTGACGTTCTGTTTACCAAAATACCTTCTTGACTTTATACGGAACTCGGTGAGTGTGAGACCCTCTCTCACTCATCGGATTTTATAATTCGAAACATTAAATAACCCCACAGCTTAGACCTTCCTTCTAAGTTAACCATTGCTTGAGGAGGTCGTTGGACCCTGTATTGGCTGGTAATCACGACCATATTCTTACACCTAGTCTATATATCTAGATGTAGATTCACTTTACAAAATGTTAGACAAGTGCCAACTCATATTGTTATAAATAAGGAAGTGCTTGAACTAGTAAATTCTACCTTTCTTGGAATCACTATAAACTCACGATTAAAGTGGACTCCTCGTATTGAAATCTTGTCTGGGAAACTTAGCTCTGCTGCCTGCGCTGTTAAGAAAGTGAGGCTCTTAACAGACGTAGAAACAGCGAGATTCGTTTATTTTAGCTACTTTCACAGTGTGATGTCGTATGGTCTGTTGTTATGGGGCTCAGCTGCTGATATTAAGTCGATTTTTATGTTACAGAAAAGAGCAATACGCGCCATTTACAACCTCAGTCCCAGGGATTCCCTTAGAGATCTGTTTAAAGAAATTGATATATTGACTATAGCATCACAATATATTTTAAATAATATTATGTACGTTAAAAATACTCTTATAGTTTTTTTAGAAAGAGTAATGTTCACAATATTAATACTAGGAATAAGGCTAAACTGATTGTTCCAAACAACTAAGCAAAATTGATGGCTCTTTCATGGGCAGATGTGTGAATATTTAAAATAAAATTCCATAGATATGCATGTATAGAAGTATATACCATCATACATTGTGCTTGCGGATTGTTGCAAAGTAAATAAATGCCAATTTAATAACAATAAATTTCCGCAAAGTAACGCCTGTTACTATAACCATTCCGATTGACAGAAATGCCATATTGTAAATTTAAGGCTCACGTCAAAGGCGTTCTTATGCGGAAAGGTTATTACATACT